>CM035432.1:32458714-32521214 GCA_020310875.1 Ceratopteris richardii | reverse complement strand
TAATTTTTTTTTAATAAATAAAAATAATTTTTAAAAAATATATTAAAAATAAAAATAAAAAATATAAAGAAATAGCTAAAATAATAATAAAAGTAATAATAATAATAATAAGCATAAAAGAACAAAAGACTAGAAAGAAGCTATAAATAAAGAGTGAAAAAGAAGGGGGGGAGAGGGGGGGGGGAACCCCACAAAATACCTTATCATTAACCCACACAGTGTTCCCCTTTTCTATTGAATTTACTAATGATTAATTTGAACACATGAAAAGAAGAAGAACCATAAATGAACTTGTTACGAAGTAAGAAAGTCCTTACCTTCTTTGAAACTTTCTTGAATAAATACCCTTTTTGAACAAGCAAAGAGATTAGTTGACAACACTGAATTACAAATGATGACAAACTTGAACATAGACGAGAAAATCTAAACAATTGAGAGCGAATAACGCCGTACTTTGCTAAATGAGAAATATTTGAATCAATATGAGGCATACGTATCATGTTAATGTTAGCAAATTCCGGTTCTAATCTTTTATCATAAATATCTACTTCCAAACCAAAAGGAACTGAAATATTTTTAGATCTAGAAAAGCACAAGAATCACGATGTGAAGTACAATTCAGCTCACAAAAAGTTTTGGGATAAATACCACCACCAAAAGAATCATTGTCTAAATACATAAAATCTTGAAAAGAACTAAAATCAGGAACAAACAAATCATCTACAAAGCGTCTAATATTAGAAAGTTTGTGTATAATGATAAGATAGGTATTAGCTAATACAAGCCTTTCCATAAATTCAAATTCATAAGTAAAAAGATAAAAATTAGCAAGAAAGACAGCACAATTTGTACCCATAGGATATCTATCCATTATCCAGCATCCTTTTGTTGGCTCTATCCTTCCAAGTAGCATTTGGTTGAGAAGAATATAGGATGTGTGAGTTCTCTTGTGATGAGTGTTGGAGTACTCTTCATGTTCAAAGAGCTTATGTGTATTGGCGGATATTTGGCATGATTTGTGATAATAAAGGATATCTACATAAACTTACATTAAAAATTATCTAATACACCTACCTAGCACATACCCCTAGTGTCAAGTTAGGAGGGAATTGTTGGAAACATTATGGTATGGGGCAACCTTCCACTAGGGACCCCACCTACACGTTGAGCAAAGTCAAATACACTTGGTCGAAGCATGGCCGAAGGCTGGTCAACTAAGGTCAAAATGGTCAACATGTGCAGAATTTCTTTACATACACTGGGGTCTTTTTTATCTTGAACATAATGTACATCATGTATGACCAGCTCACAAGCATTACCCAGAGACAAGTGCACACTACCAATTCCCTTGATGGAACATCCATGACAAATTGCCATGATGTCCTACACAAATAGTAAAAACCCACTCCTTGATAGGGGTCACATGGAACGATTGTCGATGCACTACAGTCACAATCCAAGTTTGTGCAAATACATCATTCACTCGAAGGAAGGCATCAATAAGATCAATTTTGGTGATACGCATATCTTATGCATAACATAAAGTGAAAATATTTGACATATAAGCATCAACTAATTTAGTGGCACATAGTATATCCTCAATATCAAACAACTCTATGACAACACCAAAGGCCACATTGACCTTCTCTTTCTCCTTGTCCTTGGAGTTGTTCCTCCACATCAATCTTCTTGTGACCTTTCCTACCACAGAGGTAAGAGATCACCTCCCTTTTCCCTTTGCTTTTGTTCATGTTCCTTTGTGCATTTCCTACTTTCTTTTCGGTCTCCCCTAACCACATCCATTGAACTCCTACCCCTCAACACTTGCTTTCCTTTTGATCTCCCATTAGTGAATCAAACATCGAATTGGGCTTGTTGGAAAGCGACACACGTGTTTCCCAAGAATCAAAGCGTATCATATGCAAAAAAAATGCCTCCAATTTGTCATCAAAGACAAGAAGTCTTGAATGTTGTGGCTGTGAAAGGATACCTGTCAATCGAGAAAAGCGCTCAGTTGCAATGTTGGACTCATCTAGCTTCATACTCATGAGATAAACCTAGTTCACAAAGGTTGTTATCTCATATATGGCCTTGAGCTTCTCCCTTACCTCATATGTGTGGTCATCCATTTTCAATCAGCAAGGATTTAATGCATCATGTCCATTTTAGTATAAGTAATGGCCTTCTTGTTGAGGATGGTCCATGCTTCACCTATCATAGCATTGACTAATGTCCTTCAAGTGCTCCTTAACATCCTTTCAAGAAAAGAATGCCTTGCATCATTTCCTTCCACTATTCAAAACATGTACAATCAAACCTTGTAACCTTGAAGAGATTCTTTTGCATGGAATTCAAATAAGGATAAAGTTCAATTTTTTAGATGTATCTCAAAAGTTAATAAAAGTTGAAATTTCAGATCAAAATGCATCAAAATTGCAAAACTTCCACAAATGTGTGTGCAATAGCTTAAATGGCTTAGCTATGACGTATGAGACCAGATCCAAATCATCGAAAATATGCATACCTAAAATTTTTCCTCAAAAAAAAATCCAAACTTGAAATTTTGCAAAGACAACAACAATTTCTTATTGTTTAAGCCTCAAAAAGCATATGTGGCAAATGTAATCTCAAGGCTAAAAGGGAGGTAATTTTTGCAAAATCCTCAATTTTCAGGAATACATCGTCCTACCATTGGCCCCAGAATGGTAAAATACACCTTTTGTAATTATTTTTTTGCCAAAGACAACTACCTAGAGTTATAATACATAAGATCCCACTTGGAAAAAGAGTTATTCCCTACAAGATGACCTGAAACTGAAAAACCTGCATTAGAGGTAATGGATATGACCTATTGAAGTGGAGTTGGAGATAAAAGAAAGAGTTCTCCACGATGAATCTCTCAAACCCTGAAAACTTGCTTCAGCTTTTGTATAGGCTGAAGTACTCCCCCAAACACATCACCTTCTTCGCGAGGAAAAGAGCTTAAGCTTTCATACAAGTCAAAAGTGTAGCCTGAAGGTTTCAAGAAGATGCCTTCAACTTGTAAGAGCTAGCCAATTGAGTGATGCATAAGATGAAAGAGAAAGTTGAGATATAATGTTGTGTATGAAGTTCAAGGATAGAGAGAGGGAGAGGATTGCTCATAACTCTTTGATAATGTCCCATATCCTTGAGTTTGGGACCTAAAGTTTTATTACAAGTGACCTTAGCTCATTAGGGCACATTCACACTAACCAAAAGTCATAAAATGAATATAAATGCCTATGTAAGACTCAAATATGGGCAAAAAACATAATAAAAAATGTGTAAAGCTCTTTCAGAGAGCTATCATCGAAAAGGGCATAATGGGGCTCCTTGCATGTTTATGCCCAATAGTTTTAAGCCATGTAAGGATTCATAATATGTAGGATGTCATGTCCATTGAGCTTAAAATTTAAATATGAATGATGAATTATTCAAATTCAAATCCTGTCAATTATGTCACAATTGAAGTGTCAACGTACATAGCGCTTAAATCTACGATTGTATACATGCATGTACATGTATGATACATGTTAATATGTGTAACTAACCCCAAGTTACTAGTACACTCCTCTATCTCATATAAAATAAATGTTATTTAACATACATGATCAAAGATGACTAATATGCCTAAAATGTAGGTTGCAAGTAGGCAAATCACCTTATCACCATCTCCCTTTGTAACTCTTGGAATTGTTGTAAACTTCACAAGGAAGATTCGATTTCTACAAATGTAGAATCCATCATGCTCATGTCAATTTCAAATTCATGCTAGATTATGTGTTAGAACTTAGACCATGTTCCAATGGGTTGGACACGATTGCAAAACCCAATTACAATACAATCTTGATGACAATTCCAAGAAAACCCCACATCAATATGCAAGATGTAAGATGGCTTAAATAGACAAGGGATTCCATAGTCAATCATATAGTTAGAATATGAATTGACTTGATACAAGATAATACACTCCACTAGGCTTGACTCAAATGCAAGCTTGGTTACTAAGTATTACACTCTACAAGATTACAAATAACCCAAGTAGGGATGCAAACTACCCAAGAACTCAACAAATACGAGGAATCTCCTAACCGAGGATCCTAGTTGTAAATATAAAACTGCTCAGCACTATACAAGCTTGTTCTACAATCTCAGATCGTAGGTATACACAATAAATCTATCAATCGATGCAAAAGATACAATGTACTAGGTACACATGATAATACTAGAAGATTTTTGCTCAATAACTTGTGCTCCAAGCTTGATGGTGCATGACTTGTGAAGACTAATGATAGAAAGACTTAAGAGTTCTATGGTGAGCCCCTTTGTTTGTGAAGAACAATTATGTTGCCTCATGATGTAAGGATTGATATTTAGTAGGCCAAAACAATATTTGGGTATCACTATAGGATAGTTGGACCTTCATTCTTGAGCTTTTGGTATGCTTCACATACAAAAAATTGTGTCAAGATCTTCAATTTTTGCATTAGTAATTGATTGTGGTTATCGTATGCGAAAGATCAACACATTGAGAGATAAAATCATGGTGTCTATGATTGATGGTTAAAAACATCAAATACAAAATTACAAGCTCGTATCGATGTCATCCTTTGCGGCGATGAGCACAAAAGATAAATGAAACTTACCATTAGGCTTATATTTCAAGAATTCTGTTGAAGCCTCTTTCATAGGCAAATTGTTCCTATGAGGCATTTCATTTTCTTGATATGTACTATTATCTAGGCTCTAGTGCTCAAAATTTGAAGGATGAACCATGAATGCTCCTTCAAGTTTCCACATTTAAAATTCTTTGATAACATAATGCAACCATCGATGTTAAATGATTCTATGTTTCAATGTTTTCAATGCTTCTAACTTCAAGTTCCATGTAATTTTTCTTACTCTCATTATAATTTCTAGATCCTATTTCAAGGGTATTTATTTTCGCGATTCATAAATCTTAGGTGGCATTTCATTCATTCAACGATCATGAAGCATCCTTCTTCTAAACTTCCAGACCCATATGCATTTGCAATATGAAGTTTATTGTTGATAATTAAGAAGTTGTAAGATGATGGCATAAAATACTTATATTTACCTTTTTAAAAAAAGACAAGGAGAAAACAAGAAAACTATACCTATAAAATAAATGCTCATTGCTGAGGTAAGTTTGTTTCCAAAGATCGTCAATTACACATATTCATAATATATATGCACTCATGCAACTGGTATCATCATAGCATTATGAAGTATCATGCAGTATTCCCTTTGAAAAGTCAATGAAAGCTTTATTCCTAAAGACCGACTTTGACCTCGTCCACATAGGCATTCTCCTTCATCCGTGCACCATTTCATTTAGTGAGGGCTTAAAGCAGAAAGAAAAACAAGACAAATAGAACATTCAGATCAATAATCGAGAGTGAATTGTCCCCAACACTAAATTGTTATGATCAGAAGTTACTCATGGTCACCACTTGTCTTTCATCTAATTGGGGTGTTTAACAAACTCCATTTTCAGCGGCATCAGTCAACTTCAATGTATGGAACCCAACCTTATTATGATTTACGTAGCATTACATTAACGTTTTACATTCCTCTGAGCGTTCACTGAAGTTTATGCATAAAAATTTCGTGCCTATAATAATGTTCGGAAATGCTGAAAACGAACCCAACCACGTTCTGAGTGAGATTATACATAAATCACTGACACAAGAGCGTTTTCAAAGGCAAAGAAAACTAAGCTCCAAGAAACAGAAAATGTGAAATGTCAATGAGCAGATTTCGGAGCATTAATGATGCGCTGATTCAGTAAAACTGCAATCAGATCTTCAATGGTCGGTTTGCACGTCGCAAAACGGGCTTCTATACTGATATCGAAAACGGGAACGCTTATGATCGCAGTACGTGGCGCAAAGAACAAACCTGGAGACCACTGTTGATCATGCGGTTCACAGCATTGTTACCACCGCCTCCGACGCCAATAACCTTGATACGTGCGCCTTCGTGAGGAGGCAATACCTCCCATGCAGCTGAAAAGGCCCGCCCACAATACTCCTGCCGCTGATAACCGTACGACTTCAGACTGCAGGTGGCCCTGAAGGGAAGGGAGGTGGGAATGCGAGCCGAGTGCACACTGCGGTACAAACGAGAGACAGACAAGCTTGGCTCTGTAAGCTGATGCACCGCTTGTGAGCGAGGACTGCTTTGCGCAAGCATTGCTGCTAAGCTCGTTTGGAGGTGCTCCTGTGAGCTGTCAGAACTTCGACCCTTCTCTGCACGTGCGCCTTTAAAAAAGGGAGGGTTTTCGCAAGAATACAGATGATAGGTTCATTTTAAATGCCCTCACAATTTTTTTGGAATATCCAACATCACCCATCGTTGGCTTCTTTTTCGGGAAGGGAAGTGCGAAATGGGTTTTCAGATCTGAAGCGCATCTTTCCCATAGAAATCTAAAGAAGTATGTTTTACACCGTTATCCATATGTTCTTTTTCTCAATCCATACATTCGAACTATGTGTGTGTCTGAATATTATACACACATATATATATATAATAATATTCACACACACACTAATATATAGATAGATGTACCTCCTTTGTAGCTCTAACCGCTCAAAAAAAAAAAAATGAAATGCTTTAAGAGAAAATAACATATCCTTTTGATTTTGGCTAATAAAATATCTTTATTCGTATTTTTTACCAAATTTCAACAAATGTTTATAAGGTTTTAACCGAAAATGGGATTCTATTAAGAAATATAAAGGAGACGTGTGTGAGGTGCCTACTAACATAGGTAAGCCACCTCGGCCCTTATTTTATTTCGTACTGTGAATGCAAAGATGGCATATCAAAGCTTTTTAGTTGAAGAGCAAGAATATGCACACAAAACACATGAAAGAGGAGATTAAGAGTTCAATATAGTGATATTCTTAAGTACTAAATGCACGGAGATAAGTAGCACATTAGGGTTATGGCATATCCATACATGAGGGGAACCTCTTAAATAAGGAAACAGGTACCTTGATAAACGTAAGTCTCATCACACATATCACTAGTTGAGTGTAGTAACAAATTCCACTTCGGAGTAACGTTGTTAGAGAAGAATTGGCACTTCTATATGAGACAGTAGTGTAAAGTTATATAGAATAAGAACAATCCCCATAGAACTTCTTTTGTGTAGACCCTTTGTGAATATGTGTACAATGTTATCCTGGGTATGCACATAAGACAATATAATCTCTTAAAAAAAAGGAATCCCTCCCTAACATAATGATAATGCACCCTCAAAATGCTTTCGAATAACCACATAACATTAGGTTCCTCGCAAGCTACCAATGCACTATGATTAAAAAAAGGGACCAATCAACCCCCAATTTAATGGAAAGGTCTGTCAGTCACCCACTCAATTGTAGTTGTGAAAATTGACCTATGTTTAGTCTCACAACTACTAGGAGTGTCGAAAATAGGATGATTCTTTTTCGACCGAGGTATCTCTGAGCCCCAAAATGTGAAGCAAAAACTATTTGTATCTGTAGAAACAAGAGTGTCTATGGAAACCAACCAATCTTATCTCAAAAAACATCTAGTTATGAGGATATTGATTTATTCCCTTGAAATAAAAGAACCAAGAGTAGGCTACTTCTTGCTCAGCCAAGATATGCTTGAGCTACCAAGCATGAAGCAAAAACCACTAGTGGACGCATAGTGTCATAGCAACCAGCCCAGTCAGAGTTAGAAAAAACATGTAAATCTGACGATGGTGATCCCCCCTTGGGATAAAACAATCCAGGTAGCTGGGTACCACTCAAGTAGTGAAAGATGTGTTTAACCGCTTGCCAATGCTTGAGACTTGGGCAATGCATAAATTTGCTCATCTGTGAGACAACAAACTGAATATCTGGTCGAGTAATGCATAAGTAAATCAAGCATCCAATAGCCTATTGACAGAGAACATCATCAAATGCATCTCCAGCATCATGAAGACTCAACCGTGAACCTGTCTCCATAGGAGTGGCAATAGGTTTGTAGTCTTTCTATTCTCAAAACCATGTGCAATCAGATAGGCATGTATCTTTTCATACCAAACACATGGTGCTTGTTTCAAACCATATAAAGCCTTTTTCAACTTGCACACCTAGTTTTCATGCCCTTTCTACACAAAGCCATGAGACTGAAAAACATACACTTCTTCGTGCAAGTCACCATTCAAAAATGCAGTTTTAATGTCCAATTGATGTACATTCCAACCATGATGAGCTGCACGTGCAGAGATGCTATGAACAGTAGTCATTTGGCATGTAGATGCAAAGGTTTCATCAAAATCAATGCCTCTTTCCTGTGCATAACCCTTTGCAACAAGACTAGCTTTATACCTGTCAACTGTTCCATCAAGTTTACGCTTCAGATTGAATACCCACTTAGTGCCAATGGCCTTCTTGCTAGGAGGCAAGTCACATAAAGACCAGGTACCATTTTCCATGATAATATCATATTTAGATTGCATTGTAGCCATCCAATGTTCAGAATTTTGTGTTTCATTAAATGAAACAGGCTCAGTCTCATCACAGATACTAGAGACAGTCATAGCATAGCAATCTGATGCAAAAGAGCTACTATGAGAGCTTGAACAAGTACAATATGATGAAGATGTATCTAATTTGCTATCATGCAAAGTCTACACCAGCCATTTTGGCATAGTTTTTGCCTCTTCAATATCAACTCTCTCATCAACAAGTGCATCATGTAAATCTGCATTAGAAATGGAATGGTCTACATCATCACATGAAACCTGTAAAGGCTGAGAAATTGCCTCATTAGGACCAACACTAGCCTATCCACCTATAAAAAGATGCAGCAAAGTATCATACATGTCTTTGGAGTTAATAGATGTCTCCTTCGTACATGAAAGTAAAGGCTGACTAACTTCTTGCACAAAAACAACATCATGGCTAACCAAAATGCATTTAGTCTGTGGATAATACAGATGATAGCCTTTGCTTTTAGAACTGTACCCAACAAAAATACATTTTACTACTTTATCATCCAATTTCCTGTGATGTTGTTCATGCACTAATGCATATGCCAGACAACCGAAAACACGCAAGTGAGCAACAAATGGCTTATGACCATGCCAAGCCTCATATGGAGTGATATATTGTAGCGCTTTAGTGGGTGTGCAACGGCACTATACACTGATTTTTTTATCCCACGTTCAGCTAGAAATGCATTAAATTTAGAAGACATTTATTCCCCCCCTCGATCAGAACGGAGGGTGCCCATTTTACATGCTAACAGATTTTTCAGCCAAAACCAAAAAATGTTTGAAGCACATAAACACTTCAGACTTTGTTTTGAGTGGATATACCCATGCATGGCTGGAAAAATCATCAATGAAAGTCACGAAGTAAAGATAATTTCCAAAAGAGGGTGTCTGCATAGGACCACAGACATCACTGTGAACAAGCTGCAATTTCTGAGTAGCTCGAACTAAACCATCTTTTGGAAAGGAGGAACGCTGCATTTTGCCCAAAATATAGCCTTCACAAACATGTTTATTGGGTGCCTCAAGTTTGGGCAGAGAGGACATCATATTAGATTTTCGCAGGCATAGCAAACTAGAAAAATTCAGATGACCAAAGCGTGCATGCCAAAGCTTTGTATCTGACATAGACTGAGAATCATGTACTGCACATGCCAAATCATTCACATATTTTTCATAGTCTATGAGCTTATACAACCCATGACATAAAATTCCAGAGCTTATAGTATGTCATCAACAAATTTCACAACCAAGCCAATCTTGGCTAAAGCTGCAACTGATAACAGATTCTTCTTGATCCCTGGCACAAATAATGCATCCAAAAATGTAAAAGTACTACCATCAGCAGTAGTCAGAATGATCTTACCAACTCCCATGATAGGATAAGAGGAGTTGTTGGCGCATGTGATAGTATTCCCTGTAGGGGTAGGCTCGAGTGAAGTGAAGAAACTGTGCTGCGAGGTAATATGTTTGGTTGCCCCACTATCAAAGTACCAAGCAATCTGAGTCTACTATAAACAACCATGTTCAAGAGAAGATGGGTCAAAACTATAAACAATAGTAAACACCCATTCTTCATTTTGCACTAGATTAGAAGACTCTATTTTCAGTGTAGAGGCCTCTGCAACAACCATTCTGACCTCTTTCTTCTTTGCCTCTTTAACAGCTAGTTTTGGACATCTCTTAATGACATGATCATTTCCTTTACAATATTTGCAAAACAATTTTTGCTTTTCTGATTTCTTCTCATCTTTGTCTTCATTCTTTGAATATGCAGCATTTGCATATTTTTGCTTACTAGTAGATGAGCTCCATTTACCTTTGCCCTTCTGACTAGCCAAGAAAGCTTGATCTGTAACACGCATAATAGACTTGTTCTGCCTAGACTGATCTTCCTACAATAGAATAGAAACTAACTCTTCAAATGTTAAGGCATTTGGATTGCCTTTCATCATCAAACAAAGAGTAGAAGCAAAACTCTGATATGAGTCGGGAAGACCATTCATAACAGTCTGCACAAGTGAACTGTCAACAAGGACCTCATGAGGAGAAATCGATTGTTCCTTCAAATGCTTGATCTTTTTCAAAAAATTGTCCATAGAAACACCTTCATTCATGTGCTCACTCTCCAACTGTTTTCTGAGGTAAGCAACACGAGCCTCATTCTTAGCCTCATACAATGTGGTTAGTGTATCCCAAGCATCCTTAGCTATCCTACAAGAGCAGATGTGAGGAATAATGGCATCTTTGCCATCCCAACAAATTTGATATGCAATAGGTGCAACAAGAATTGGAGCACGAACATGAATCTGAAGAATATCAACATCTTCAATGCCATCTGCATCAGCTTCAATACCTATATTTATAGGTGTAATAAGACATTTTTCAACACCCTGCACAATGTTCCATAGTCCTTTTGCAACCAATACATGTCGCATCATATAAGCCCACAACGGGTAATTGGTATTTTCCAACTTATCCTCAACAGCCAACATAGGGAATACATCACTGCTTTCAACCATGGGCACTACCTAAAATACCCTCATGCAGAAAAATGACTATATTTGAAAAAGTTGAACATAACTACCCTGACGAGTTCTACTAAACTTGTAGCAAACTTTGAGACGCTTATACTGGTGAAGCAAAACCTGTATATATCTTTGGCACAAAAAGATGAAATAGTCTAAACAAGCACTATGATAGTGTGTTTGAAGGCTGAAATGAGCTAAGATTGCGATTTTGGCACCACATAGCGAAGCTGTTTTGATCTCATAATCAGCCTAAGTATGCTCACCAAATTTCATGTGATTCTGAGATTGCGACCAAAGGGGTGTCAATGATGCCCTAGATGAAGCAGCGGCCTGCTCTAATACCAATTGTTGGAGTTAGACATTTGTGAAAGCACACGAACAACAGAAGGAAGAAGAAGAAGCTTGGAGCATAACACACAATACTAAATGTATTACCACTAGAATGTACAAAGATAAGTAACCCCTTAGGGCTATCGGCATATATAAAAGCTCGGGGAAAAAAACCTTCTAAAGAGGGAAAAAGTGCCCCGACGGTCCTAGTGTGTTCACACACATCACTACCTAAATATATCAATAGTCTATTAAGTCCCTGCCTAAACATGCTCAACAAAATGAGGAGAAGATGTTATTTTCTCCTTGCTTGGCAAGTTAGGTGGACTTATATCAAAAAAACAACATTTCTTGAAAAATGATGTTCAAGCATCATAAGTGATAGACATATACCCAATTTTTTAAAGTCATTTCCTACTGATGGATCCTTGTCTTTGTGGTCCTTGATTTTCCCTCGGTTAACCCTTAGAACATATCCTTGTTCTTGCATGGTTCAATCTTTTTGGAAAATTTTTGATGTTCAAGATTTCCTTGATCCAAGGACTAAAATTACATTTTTTAGGGATTGGAATTATTAGTATAGGTATTTACCCAAGTTCCTCGTTTGTCTTAATTTAGTAGGTTCTTCCAAAGGGAATTAGTAATAATTATCTTGAACCTTCTTTGGTTCATATGCAAGATAATCATGTATAGTAACCTCAAAGGTCACCAAAGCTTTGCAAAGAGAAACAAATCATTTCTCTTACTTAATCGATTCCTTCAAATCCTTAGACTAATTGAGGAACAATACTTGTCAAGACATCAAGATGTTGAGATTTCAAGCTCAACATGTGATGATTGGGTATGACACATATCATTTTTTCATTTCTCTGACATGTATAGTGGTCACATTGATAATGTTAGGGATACTTTAGTGAGCTTTACTAGATTTATCTACCAAGAGTGATGGCACATTTGTTCCTACCAACCTCATTCATTCGCGGACATTAGGATTTCCCTTATGTACTATTATTTATATATTGCACTAGTTGTATTGTTGTTTTAGGTCATTCTTATATATCCCTTTTATTTAATAGAAAAAGAAGATCATTCTTCCTTGCCTCAATCTGTGTGTGCTACTCTTTGAGTGTGAGTGTGTGAGTGAGATCTCTTCCTTATCTCCTTTCTCTTAACACAAGATACATTCTTGCTAAATCTTCTATCTATTGAAGGAGTTAAATTATTCAAGTTTTATTTGTTTTGAGTTCCAAGATCTTCCAAGAAAAGATATCTCTTTATTGGCATCATATCCCAAATCCTTCAAAAAACTTAATGACCATTCTTGAATCACTTGTTCATATTGTCCAAAGATTCAAAAGATGATCTCTTATATATCATTTTTTTTCATTCAGGGCTCTATACTTGAACATGTTTGACTTTGAGCAAGCTCCTCACTTTTGTAGTTTTATCTCAGAAAAATCCCTATAGTTTTTATCCTCATCTCTTACCATATCTATTGCACAATCTAAGTTGGCTATGCATTCTATTGAAAAGTGTAGGGTCCTAACTCTGGTGTCTCGAGGAGTCCCCTCACTTTTGGGGCCTGCAGCACAGAATTCGAGAAAGCCTTTCTGAGACGAGCGCGAGCACGGAGATCGAGAATTTTGAATAGCCGCCCAGCCGCGTACCTCTCTCGATTTCATACTCCTTAATTGGAGTGACTTGTGGCATCTCACATGAGTGCCACATGGCACTCATGTGTGTGCCTTCTAGTGGAGCCCCAAGAGATGGTTCACACCATCTCTTCTATAGGGAATCCCTTCACAACATTTCCTTCCCCTTAACTCCATTTTTGTCCTCAAAAATGGTATTGGAAGGTCTAGAAATCAAGAGGATGGTACTCCCACTATATCCCCATGTATATAAATACATGGTCCTGTCTCCGTGTTGTTTCCCCATATCCTTCCCCTTAAGAAAACTCTTGGGAAGGTAAACTGAAACTGGGAAACCGTCTCTGTAGGGTGCTAACCCGCTCCCATGTGGCACTATCTTCTGAATTATCTTTCCATTTTACTAGGCACTCTTTATACAAGTGACTGCTCGTCCGTTTCTCTCGAGTGCGTAGTATGCTCTCTGGCTCATGTGGAATAGATTGAACAGAAATAGGCTCTACTACCTCACTATCTGGAATGAGGTTGTCAGATTCACCCAGCCTTTTCTTAAGCCGGCTAACATGAAAAACTGGATGAATTTGACTATTCTCTGGAAGTTGGAGCTGGTAAGCCATCTTTCCTATTCTCTTAAGTATTTGGAAAGGTCCACAATACCTAGGAGATAATTTTGGACAAGGTCCCGTCTTCATGGTTTCAGACCTAGATGGAACTCTAAGATAGACTTGCTCTCCTACCTCAAAGTTGATATCTCTTCTTTGAGGGTCAGCATAGGCTCTAGCCCTATCCTGAGCTTTCCTAATGCTGTCCTTAGCAAGTCTAAGCATATCATTCATTTCTTCCAAGAAGTCCTTTGCAGCTTGAACTTTTTCATTCTGCAAGCCAACTGCATAAGGAGCCCTTGGCTGAAACCCATACATAAGCATAAATGGACTATGCCCAGTGGAAGAGTGCTTGGCACTATTATATGCAAACTCTACTATAGGTAAGTACTCTTCCCAATTAGTTTGCCTTTCATTCACATATGCTCGAAGCATATCCTCTAGGATTTGGTTAACCCTTTCTGTTTGCCCATCCGACTGTGGATGCTCGGCTGTACTCATGCTAAGCTTTGTATCCAACCTTTTGAAAACCGCTCTCCAAAAGTGGCTAGTAAACTTCCTATCCCGATCAGAAACTATGTCTAAAGGAAGACCATACAACCGGTATAGGTTCTCAACAAAGAGTCTAGCCAACTCTGGTGTCTTCACTGTAGTATGTGTCGGAATAAACCTAGCCATTTTGGTTAACCTATCCACAATTACCCAGACCGAGTCGTGCCCTCTCTGTGTCTTAGGTAAACCGACTATAAAGTCCATGGAGATACTCTCCCACTTCCCATTGGGAATATCCAATGGGTGGAGTAGCCCTCCAATCCTTAATCTCTCAGCTTTGTTGACCTGGCATTTATTGCACTTAAGCACATACTCTAGGACGTCCTTATGAAGTCCAGGCCAATAAAACTGCCTCTTAACAAGATCATAAGTCTTGTTAACTCCTGGGTGTCCCGCACTAGGTGTGTCATGACACTCATATAAAATATGCCGTCTCATCTCAGTATCTCTAGGGACACATACCTTACCTTTATATAACAGATATCCATCATGGACACTGTAATTCTTCCACTTGAATCCTTCTTGAGTACCCGTCGATACTCTATCCTCATTGGAAACCCGTATATCACGATCCCCATTCTCTATGGCTTCCCAAATCTCGGAATATGTAGGATCAAACCTACATTTCCCTTTAATAGACTCAAGTAGCTCACTAGTGATCTGAGTAAAACTCAGTCCATTGAGCATAGGCATGCGGCTAAGTGAATCAGCCACTACATTAAACTTTCCCTTCCTATACCTAAGCTCATAATCAAACTCTTGAAGGGTCTTTGCCCATCGGGACTTTCGACCTTTAAGGTCTGTTTGATTAGAGAGCCACTTAATGCTCTCTTGATCAAACACTATCGTAACTTTGGCACCATATAAATAATGACGCCACTTCTTCAAAGCATGGACTATTGCATACAACTCCTTCTCATAGACGGAGTAATTCTTTTGAGCCGGTTCTAGTTTCTTGCTCTCAAAAGCTAATGGTCGACCATCCTGAACTAAAACCGCTCCTATAGCAAAATCACTCGCGTCAGTCTCAACCACAAATGGTTTATTGGGATCTGCTATATGTAAAAGTGGAGCTGTAGCAATTGCTACCTTCAACTTTTCCATACTTTGCTTCTGTTCGTCTCCCCAATGAAAGGCTTTCCCTTTCCCTTTAAGCTGTTCCGTCATCGGGACAACAATTTTGGCATAGTTCTTAATGAATCTTCGATAGAAACCTGATAAACCTAGGAAGATCTGCAGCTCCTCCAAGTTCCGTGGATGTGGCCATTCCATAATAGCCCTTACTTTTTCAGGATCCATCTGGATTCCATCTTGGGAGACTATATGCCCAAGATACTTAACCTCTGTCTTGAAAAATTCACACTTTGACTCTTTAGCAAAGAGCGAATTTTCCCTTAGTACTTGAAATACTTTTCTCAAGTGTTCCAAGTGCTCCTGTTCTGATGCACTATAGATCAGAATGTCATCTAAAAAGTATACTACAAAGTGTCCTAGATAAGGCCGTAAAACACTATTCATGAGTTTCATGAAAGTGGCAGGAGCATTGGTGAGACCAAAAGGCATCACCAAAAACTCATAGTGCCCATATCTAGTCCTAAATGCAGTCTTAGGGACATCCTCTGCCCTAATCCTGATCTGATGATATCCTGATCTAAGATCAAGCTTGGTAAAATACCTAGCTTGATGTAACTGATCAAATAGATCTTCCAACCTAGGCATTGGAAATCTATTTTTGATAGTTACCTTATTAAGTGCTCTATAATCTATACATAGTCTCATAGAGCCATCTTTCTTTTTAACTAGGAGCATTGGCGATGCCCATGGTGAGTTACTAGGTTTAATGAAGCCTTTATCTAAATAATCGTGCAATTGCTTCTCCACCTCCTCATGCTGAGAAACACTAAGCCTATAAGGTGGTCTACAAATAGGGTTAGTGTTAGTAACAACTTCTATGGCATGGTCAATGTCCCCTCTCTCAGGTGGTAGCCCTCTAGGTAAGTCAGTGGGAAAAACATCTCTGTATTCAAACATAAGATCTTTAAAACTTTTAACTACACACTCTTGCAAAAAAGAATAGTAGAAAGTCCTGTTCATATTTACATTCAAAGCATGAAAATATACATCAAATGAGCTGTCTGTACAATGCTCCATATCATGACTATACAATAAAAACATATCCTGTACATGCTGTGAACAACAGAGACTATACAACTCTAATGATGAGATGAGAGGTGCACTAGGTACATCTCTCTCTCCCTGAATATAAACTTTACTTCCATTCTTTTCAAACTCAAGTGTGTTATTTTGATAGCTGCGTTTAAGTGTATCTCCCAACCCCCATAGCCACTCTCTTCCTAAGACTAGATCTGTCCTCTCCATGTTCATAATTTGGAAGTCCATATGGTCTGTATAATCCTGCATCTTGACTTCCAAATTGGATACCATAGTATCCCATATTCTTTTATCTTGCCCTTGCATCATAGATACAATGTATTTATGTGCACTAGGCTGCTGGGGAATCTTCAGTTTCTTGACCAAAGCATAGTTTATGAAATTATGAGTGGCAGAATCATCTATCATGACTCGCACCCTGGTCCCGTATACACTACCATGTAGCTTGACCAAGTCATGTGGTCCAAACTGTGGTGACCACAATGACTGAGTCAAACAACACGTGTGCTCTATATCCTCGTGCATCACCTCCACTCCCTTGCAGCTAGAGCTGCCATGAATGGGAAGGGTCTGCACTAGGTGGACCGCCTTTTTGCCCCTTTCAGGAGCCGTACTAGACTCTGGTCCTTTCTTCTTTTCTTCCCCCTTCTTGAGTGGACAGTTCCACTGTGAGTGGCTAGGGGATAGGCACCTAAAACACAGGTTCTCTCTTTTGGCCTTCTCAAACTGGTCTGTGGGTAGCTTAGGCCCTTGTGATCTTTGTTTTTTAATAAAAACCTTGTTTTTCCCAAAAGGCAACTTTTTCTTAAATTTAGTGGTGCTAAGAGGTTTAAGGGGCTGATCCGTCTCCATAGGAGTATATTGAGGACGGTTATGGTCCTCATATATCTATGCGTATTTGATCGCCTCCTCAAACGTCTTAGGGGCATTCCTCCTGACTTCCCTCTTTATGGCTTTATCCAAGCCCCTAACAAACCCTCTGGTCTTCTGAAAATCATCTAGACCCTTAAGCTTCAAAGTGATCTCTCTATAGTGGGATAGATAGACTGAAAGAGGCCTGCCTCTTTGAGTAATCCTATCCCACTCATCCCAATTCCTCTCCTCTTCATTTTCAGGAAGAAACTCTTTTAGGAAAAGAGTTTCAAACTGAGTCCAGTCACTAGGGATAGAGTTCGCCTCCTTAAGACTCATCCACCACTTATAAGCACGTGGGCCGAGGGAAAGACTCGCCTCTAGCACACGATACTCAGGTGGGGTGCCCTTCAATTGATGCAAATCTTGCCACTTTTGTAAAAAAGTGTAGATTGCATCCTTATTCCTATCTCGGTCATCCCCCGTGAAGGTTGGTGGCTTTAAGTCTTTCAGGAGGGGAGCTTCCCTAGAGCTCTCTCCTTTATACTTACTAGGAAGAGAAGTCTCTTTCCTAGTAATCTCTAGAGGAATGGTAGGAGTCTCTCTTTCCTTCCTAACTAGGAAAGAGGTGACACTAGTCTCAAGAGAGATCATTTGAGACTTAAGTTGCTGTATAAGAGATGTAATGCTACCCAAATCTTTCTCTAACTTAAGGGTTTGCTCTTTCAAGTCAATGAATTGGTCACGAGTGACAAATTCATCTATAAGCTCTTCATAAGTGTACTCTTGCTGTGAAGGCTCTTTTTCTTCTATATTCTCTTCTATTTCTTGTCCTAACTCTACTTCTTCCATCCTAGCATCCTGATGCTCTAGTTGCTCTCTAGGTGGAGAAGTGGTCTCAACTACTTGTTTACCTTTAGTTTCCATGTTTAAGTACCCTTCCCCCGTTTGCTAACTAGAGAGTATGAAAATGAATGGAAGTAGAGTTTAAATATGCAAGAAGAAGAGAGATATAACACAAGAGCACTTCCCTGATACAAAGTAGAGTTGCGGAAGCTAAATCCAGGTGGTCCTTGATGCTTCAAGCCGCTGATTTTGATTCCTCGCCAGTCCCAAAAAAAAATTGGAAATGTCCGCTTGGTCCGGGGAGGTTCTAGACACCATAAACCATCCAAAATAACACCAAAAGTGCGTAGGAAAAGCCTCAAACGGGCAAACTGAATGCAACTGAACAATTTCAGAGATTTTCCAATCCTCGCCAGTCCACAAATTGTTGCCCAGCACCTGCACTTCAAGAATTTGAGACAATCCCAAGTGAAAAAATTGGATTTGGAGTCCGGATGAAGAAAAACTAGGCCCGGGAGTGGCCGCCTAGTTCCTGCTGAAGCGCTGCAGAGAGATTTTGATAGGGCAAATCTCTTCCAAATCCAACACCGATGGTCTCTGAGCGAAGCTTGAAAGCGTAGCTTCGAAACGTGACCAAGATTTTTAAAATCCGATATGGTATGAAGAAGAAATGGTCCGGAGAAGTGAGGTATGTCACCGGTGGGAAGTGAAAAGGTAACCCTCTTGAAGTAGAGACTTTGAAGAGCTCCAAACTGAAGGATTGAAGCTTTTCAATGAAAACCCAAGACCCAAAACCCTTCTCCACAGCCCGTATTACATATGTGCATCATGTTTTTTCCCAAAATTTAGCTCATGACATCCTCCAAGCACTTCCAAACCTCTTCGAAAAACTCCGAAAATTGCATCTACTTTCAACTGAATTTCTGAGTCGGCACACAAAGAGAAAAACTCGAACGCCTGTGGAATGGAGTTTTTATCCCATATACAGAGAGTAAGCCATTGTTTTCTCTCTATATAAAGGAGAGCATGTCCTCATTCTTCTCATCCAAGAGGAGGGGATGAGAGGCGTGAGCTCTCAGGCGCTGCGCTCTGTGTTGGTTCCGGTCGTCGGTCCTTGTTGACCTGTTGTCTGCGCGTCGGACGGCGACTCCTGTTGCTCTCTGAGTGCGGGCGGCGACTGCTGGTCGTCCTCTCGCTCTTCACGAGCGCGCGTGCGGCTGCTGGACGCCGGTACTTCTGGCTCGGATACCAATGTAGGGTCCTAACTCTGGTGTCTCGAGGAGTCCCCTCACTTTTGGGGCCTGCAGCACAGAATTCGAGAAAGCCTTTCTGAGACGAGCGCGAGCACGGAGATCGAGAATTTCGAATAGCCGCCCAGCCGCGTACCTCTCTCGATTTCATACTCCTTAATTGGAGTGACTTGTGGCATCTCACATGAGTGCCACATGGCACTCATGTGTGTGCCTTCTAGTGGAGCCCCAAGAGATGGTTCACACCATCTCTTCTATAGGGAATCCCTTCACAACAAAAAGAATGCACCTTAATAAGAGGGTAAAGGATAGCCTTTTTGTAAGCTAAATATCAACCTTATTCCATTTACCCTCTTGTAAATACAACCAAGTGTACTTATATGGTTCAAGTAGGTAAATCTCTTTACCTCTTTATGAACCTAAAACCTTATTTTTTGTGGTCTTATCTTTAAGGCTTATCCCGATGTGTTCTAAGTCTATTCCTCTCTTGCCATCAAGGAAAATTTCTCGAAGGGAGTCAATTCCCACTATGCCATACTAGTGAGTTCTTTCTCCAATTTGTAGCACTACAACCTTTATATTTCTGCCTTCATTTTCCTCTCAATGCTCTCTATGACCCTAAGTTCCATCTTGGAGTTCCTCGACATCATATTCATTAGGGCAAGGACCAAGTATCTTATGTCTTCAAGATTTCTTTGGTCGTCCATTAACCTTTCCTTGGCATGTTTTATTAAACCGTAGGTCTTCGATAATATTTACCCATGGGATTTTCTTGGGATCTTTAACTCATAACTTCATGAATTTACATCTTTCTTAAGCCTTTAACATCCTATTGATGTTCTCAGAACCTTTAATTATTCTTCTGTCTATCAATAACTATATGTCATCCTTTTGAATTAAGCAAGTTGTCATGCTTACCTATCCAAACTTTCATGATCCTTTTATTTATTCAAGTACCTTACTATGGATATGCTTCAAGTCATTGTCTATCTTACTTTACTTGTTGTCAAAATGGAATTTTCTTCATGAATTCCATTCTTGCATGTTCAATTCTTAATTTTTTTTTATGTTCTCAAAAACACTTAAGTACTTGATATCAAATGTAATCAACTTTCATGAAAAAGTCAAGGAATGCATCTTTTGCTTATAATTATCATATTGGTGATACTTCTCTTCCCCCCTCTAAAGAGTTTTCATACCTGAAAACTGTCAACTTCTAGGAAATTGATGCTCATCCAATTTCTTGAACCCAATTCCTTTCTTTCAAGTTGATTAAACAATTCATTGAATATCATTGAGTTTGAGATTACATTATCCTCAAAGCTTGATTCCCATACCACCAGATCCACTTGAGTCATAATGTAAACCTAGATGTCCCATACCATTCAATTTACAATCCAACATACAAAAAGTGTAAAAGTTAATGGTTATTGAATCACATAACCTCGACATACCATTAAAGTTTATATGTTTTTGACCTAATATAATGAAGTCATGTCCTATCTTAAACCTTAAACTTACTGAACTCAATCTCTCTCTCTCTCTCACACACACACACGACACCCATGCATACATGATTCAATCCATTGGCAAGTTGACAATTGCTTCGAAAGCTAGTGATTTGGCATGTGGGTGCAAAGTTCTCATCAAAATCAATGTCTCTTTTTTTAGCATAAGCTTAGCTTTATACATGTCAATTGATCCATCAAGTTTATGCTTTTGCTTGTATACCCATTTAGTGCCAATGGCCTTTTTGCCAAGAGGCAAATCATATAAAGACCAGGTACTATTCTTCATAATAACATCATATTAAGATTGCATAACAGGCATCCAATTTTTGGAATCTTGTGCTTCATCAAAAGAAAGAGACTCATTCTCATCACAAAGACTAGAGATAGCCATTGCATAGCAATCTGATGCAAAAGCACTATGAGATCCTGAAAGAGTATGCTATGACAAAGGTGCATCTAATTTTCTATCTCGCAAAGTCTACGCTAGCCATTTAGGCATATTTTTTACCTCCTCTATATTAGCCCCCTCATCAACAAGTGCATCATAATCTACATAAGAAATGGAATGATATGCATCATCATGTGGAACATGGAAAGGCTGAGAAATTGCCTCATTTGGATTAGCACTTGAGTATCCACCTATAAAAAGAGGCAGCAAAGTGTCATACACATCTTTGGAGCTAAATGATGTCTCCTTAGTACATGAAAGTAATGGTTGAGTTGCATTTCCACAAAAAAAAGATCACAGCTAACCAAAATGCATTTATTCTATGGATGATATAGAAGATAGCCTTTGCTTTCACGATTGCAACCAACAAAAATACATTTCATTACTTTATCATCCAATTTTCAGCATTGTTGTTCAAGCACTAATGCATATGCCAAACAACCAAAGACATGTAGATGAATAATAGATGGCATGCGACCATGCCAAGACTCATATGGAGTGATAGATTTTAGTGCTTTGGTGGGACACTTGTTAAGTACATATGCTACACACATAACAACCTCAAGCCAGAAACTGTGTGGTAAAGCATGAAATGTGATCATACACCTCACCATCTCCATGAGAGGCCTGTTATTTCTTTCAACAAATCCATTTTGTTGAGGTGTATATATCATTGTACACTGATGTTTTATCCAATGTTTAGACAAAAATGCATTAAAATCAGAAGACATGTATTCCCCCCCGATCAAAAAGGAGGGTGCCCAATTTACACATTGATAGATTTTTAGCCAAAATAAAAAATTGTTTGGAGCACATAAACACTTTGGAATTTTCTTTCAATGGATACACCCATGCATGCCTGGAAAAATCATCAATAAAATTCAATAAGTAAAGGTAGTTCCCAAAAGTAGGAGTTTGCATAGAATCACAAACATCACTATGAACAAGCTTCAATTTTTGAGTAGCTTGAACTGAACCATCTTTGGGAAGGAGGAACGGTGTATTTTGCCAAGAATACAACCTTGACAGACATGTTTACAAGGTGCCTTAAGTTTGGGCAGACAGGACACCATTTCAGATTTCTACGAGCATAGCAAACTAGCATAATTCAGATGACCAAAGCGTGCAGGCCAAAGCTTTGCATCTTAGATAGCTTGAGAATCTTGTACTGCACATTCTGAATCATTCATAGATTTTGCGTATTCTATGAGCTTATATAACCAATGATATAGAATTCTAGAAGTAATAATGACATCACCATTTGAAAGACAATGAATTATACATCTCTCATCAACAAATTCAATAACCAAACGGATCTTGGATAATGTTGAAACTGACAATAGATTTTTCTTGATCCTTGACAAAAACAAAGCATCTAGCAATGTGAAAGAATCACCATCACCAGTAGTGAAAATGATCTTAACAACTCCCATTACAGGATACGATGAGTTGTTCGCGTATGTGACAATATTTCTTGTAGGGGTAGGCTCAAGTGAGCTAAAGAAGTTGTGTTGCGAGGTAATATATTTGGTTGCCCCACTATCAAAGTACCAAGCATCCCATTCTACTACATACATACACTACTTATGAGAAGATGGGTCACAACTACATATAATGGTAAATGCCCATTCTTCATTCTGCACAAGAATAGCACACTATGTTTTAGGTGTAGAGGCCTTTGCAAAACCATTCCAGCCTCTTTCTTCATTGCCTCATTTGCAACCAGTTTTGGACAAGTCTTTATGACATGATAATTTCCTTTTGAGTATTTGCAAAACTTTTTTTGCTTTTCTGCTTTCTTCCCATCTTTGTCTTTCTTCTTCAACTGTGCAACATCATAGATGAGTTCCATTTACCTTTGCCCTTTTGACTAGCTAAGAAAGCTTGATGTGCAACATGCATAATGGATCTATTCTACCTAGATTGATCTTCCTACAACAAAATAGAGTAACTCCTCAAATTTAAAGGCATTTGGATTGCCTTTCATCATCAATCAAAGAGTAGAAGCAAGACTCTGATATGAATCTAAAACACCATCGGGAACAGTCTGCACAAGTGAACTATTTGGTAAGACTTCATAAGAAAAAATTGATTGCTCCTTCAAATCTTTAATCTTTGTAAAAAAACTTTCCATATAATCTACTTCATTCATATGCTCACTCTCCAACTATTTTCAGAGGTAAGCAATACGAGCCTCATTTCTTGCTTGGTACAAAGTGGTAAGTGTATCCATTAGCAGTGGCATCGGTAGTGGCCGTAGGCATCGACATCGAGAAAGTATGTAGAGGGAGACGCATGAAGATTGGGGGAGCAAGTCCATTAATTTTCAAACAGATTGCTTTATTATAATTGATCAAACCCTCAACAATGATTATAATCACTATCAATGTAACATATAAAACCCAATTTTGTCACGAGCTGCTCCATTTTGTGCAAGATGAGGGGTGCTCAAGCTTGTGGAGCCTAGATAGATCACTCATACCGAGTTTCATAATTTTTGGACTTCATTTGAACCTCCAAATAAGCTTTAGGACCTATTTTTTAATTAGTTAGACACTAGGTTTGAACTATTAAAACTAGTCAAAAAACTATAAAAAGAGATAGAGAGCTCATTTTTAGAGGTTATATTGTTAGTAGTGAGAGCAAAGAGATTTTTAAAAGTTAATTGAGTAATGCAAGTGTATTTTCCTTCTTCCATTGTGTCTCCTACGACCTCTACCTTATGTGTGTGTGTATGTGTGTGTGCACTAGTTTGCTTCTCACCTTCACCTTCGTGCACATCACTCGTTCATGATCTTCACATCACCCTATCTCTTCCATCGATTGACAATTAAGGAGGTGGAGCTTCTTGATGTGGTACTTGCCATTGTATAGAACAACACCAAATTTGATGCCGTTGCTGGGAACAAGCTCAAGGACGAACATGTGATGGTAAGAGTGTTTGGAGATTAGCATTGGAAGGTAATTAATTAGTGTTTGTAGTTGTTTTTGTGTTGTTTTCATCTTCTTCCACTTCCCCTACACTCTTTCTTCACCCCCACATCTTCTCCCTACATCGCAAAATTTCACCAAAATTCACCATATCCACCCTTCTCTTCTCATTTCCCTCATGTGTGTGCGTGAGAGAGAGAGAGATAGAGCAAGTGTGAGACTGTATTTGAATGAGTTTGTAAGTTTTTCATGTAGAAATTTGCTTCAGTACAAGGCTACAACAACTAAAAGGTAAAAATCTGCATTTGTTCATCATCTTTGCCAAATTCCTCATACCATCACGATGGTCTAAGAAGGTTGTGTTTTTTGGAACACATTGTGTTGGGGATGTAGAGCATCTAGGCACACGAAGGAATCCATAGTTTAATTCAAAAAATTTGCATTTTTGTGGACCATCACAATTGGCTTAAGCCATCACGATGATACCAGACCATTGCAACGATACTAGACCATCGCGATTGGTTCAAGCCATCATGATGATACCAGACCATCATGATTGGCTCAAGCCATCGCGACAACATTATGCCATCACAATTGGTTCAAGCCATCATGATGACATCAGGCTATTGCAACGACCATCCCTTCATGCCGTCATGATTGTTGTATACCATCACGACGCTTTTGGACCATCATGCCCCTAAAACCATCACAATTGGCTCACACCATCATGACAACATCTGACCATCATGATTATGCCACATCATCACAACTCTGTAAGACCATCGCAACGGTGTATGATCATCACGATAGTTCAACAAAAATGGCAAAAATTAGGGTTTTTTAAATTTGTGAGATCTTTTTTCTTAATTTTTGAATTGTCAGTGTATTTGGTATAGGGCAAACAGAGGTCACATTTCTTGGGAATTTTCGATGATCGACAACAAAATGTAGCTCGGTTCGATGGTGACACCTATACCGGGGCTATTCAAGGACCCTTAGGAATGAAGGTAATGATAATAAGTGATCTAGCCACCTTATTCGATTCAATTACTTGCAAGAAGAAAAACTAGATTAGATAGGAACAAGAGGGATTTAAGTTCTAACGAACACTTTTAAAGGA
The DNA here is from genome assembly GCA_020310875.1 of Ceratopteris richardii. Taxonomy (NCBI): domain Eukaryota; kingdom Viridiplantae; phylum Streptophyta; class Polypodiopsida; order Polypodiales; family Pteridaceae; genus Ceratopteris; species Ceratopteris richardii. The sequence goes on along the minus strand of CM035432.1, from coordinate 32,495,860 downwards.
AGGAGTGTTGAAGATACAACATATATTTCTTGGATCCACTTTATTTTCATCATCATTTGTACCTTTTTCTACTTTTCATTCAATTAATAAAGCACTCTTGTATAGGTGTGTGTGAGTGCCACACTAGAGAATAAGTGGGATTCATTCTCCTTTCAGTTTAGAAATCCCACATAGCATGCTTTTTTGCCATTTTGTATATAAAGAGGTCTCCACCTCTTCTTTTGGGAGAGCTTTTTGAGAAGTAATGAGATTATGCTAGTTTGTAGATAGACTCTTGCTCTCTCGTCGTCATGATGTGTATGCGTGCTTGTTCTCTTCTTGTCTAATGCTTGTGACACGTTGATGTATGATTACGTCGTTATTATGCTTGTGATTACGATTAGGTGCATCATTCGCGATGCTTATGTTGTATCTTCTTGTTGATAACGTTGTTAATCATACATTGACGAAGCGCCATTACGTCTGCTGAGTGCTTCTACGCAAACATTTGGGTCTCATGAGATGCTTCCTGGTTTGACAAGTATGAGTTGTGATGCTACAACATCAACAACTTTTGGCACCGTTGCGGGGGAGCATTCTCTTTTCACTTACGTGATGTTTTATGACGTGAAAGAGATGTGTACGCAAGTTTTTCATGACGATTTTTTGAGTTCTTCATTTCATTACGCTCTTGTGAGCATTCGCGGCTTGCAGATTTACAATAACTTGTTGAGATGAGCCATTTTTGGTGTGATTAGAATCCCCTTTTGGGTGATTAGTCTACCATGTGTGGTGATTCTTCAAGCTGCGAATAGAATAGGAGTAGATTTTATAAATTTTTAGTTTATCATGTTCAGTTTTTTCATTAGCTTTGTTGTTCTTTCTCTAATCATGTGTAAATAAGTTTGTTCTTGGGGTTCTTCTACAAGATTCATGGGAGTTTTTGGCACGCCATCTTCATCGGTAAGATTAGCTGGCATTGGAGCTTCGAATAATCTAGACGATGTCGACCTTGCTGGCTCATAGGCTGGCATCAAAGATGATGACAGGTTCATTCATTCACCTTGTAGTGGCTATCATGAGGTCCTTATGTACAGATCTGGATTCTATCGCTCTAATGGTCATGAATACCTTGCTCGAGGGGGGACGAAATATAGCTATGGAGGTTGGCAAGCATAGGGGGTCAGAACTTGCACAAAATCCGGATGAAGTGAAATCTTGCATGAAGTTGAAAGAGGGGTAGATAGGGAATTCAAAGATGATGTGATTCGCGCATCCTTCCCCTGAGGAACACATCTTTACTGATCTATAGGCTACGCAGGTATTTGAATAAAGAACTGGAGTGCTCAAGTGTGCTACCAAAAACCTGTGGAAAAACTTGTTGCTGTTGCACGTTGATGGCACATGCAGTATAGACATCTGCTTGCCCTAGCGACCATATCTCTTCTCACTCTTCTGGCAGTTTCTAGCTCAAATACTCTCTGCACTTTTTCTTAGGCAAACTGATCAAAATTCACTAGTGTGTGCTACTCTGTATGCAAGAAACAGTCGCACTCACTTCACGAACTGATGCATTTCTCATCCTCGGGTTGGTTACAACTTACAGATAAGCTTTAGATACGGAAGGTAGGTTGAATAGGATGTTGTGAGATTGTGATTTGCAAAGAATGGACAGAGAATGGGTGGGGCCTTACTGAAGATGCGAACAAAGGCAATTGAGAGACGCCGTTAAAGAGGCGGCCTACAGAGGCATTAATGCAGTGATAAAAAGTTTTGCCAAGTATTCTATTTCCATGAAATTTCAACGGCTCTCCTATGGCGACTACAGCTCAAATGGAAGACCAATGTGTTGGGAAGGCCTGACAGCTTGTGACAGGCCGAAAGAAGATGGGCACGCTATTGGGGAATAGATGGGCTGGAAATTCATCCACTACAGTGGTCCACTTGAAACAGAAACCTAGCTTCCAGTCTCTCCTGTGATTGTGCCTAGTTTCAAGTCTCTGATTGCATTCAATTAGCATTGTGCTTTCTCTACTTCTCTGTTCTTGTTCTTGTTTGAGATTGGTTGCTAAATTCGAGGAGCACCGCTACTGTTCGTGGCTATAGAGCTTCTCATGCTGGATGAGCTGCGAAGATCGTTGCAGCCATGGTCCATCTGCTGTAATCGTGTATCTTTAAAGCTCCTCCTACCGATGGGAGAACTATTAGAGTTTCGACTACGAGTAAAGGCAGTACAGTATCCTCTGCTATAGCTCAATTCACTTTCCTACAATCTAGGAAAAAGTGAAGATCTAGTTTGATCTACTTTTAGGTGATTGGTTGATTGATTGATTACAACTCAACCACCATAAATTCGTGGAAGATTAGCTCTCTTTTTTTACTTTTACATGTGTAAACTCTAAGCTTTTACAATGGTAAAAGATCCATGAAAAATATTTGAAAAAAAAACAATAAATGAGCATAAATAAAAAAAACTCTCCAATGGATATTCTTTTGATGTAATCCAAGCGATAGCTTTTGATGTAGATCAAATCCACCTCAAGCATAGTGTAAGCTTGATGTTCCAACAAAGTCAATCTCAAAGACTATTCCCATCGTGACGTAACCCCACTACAATGGAATACCATTCATAAAGCATTTGAAGAAATCAAGCCAATACAATCCTTAGCATCATACTCTTCATGGTTGCACGAGGACACTCATTTATGGATGTGTAGAGTATCTAAACAAAAGGAGGAGAGATTAAAAGTCAGAACTTTAGGCTCCGAATGGCACCCGTGTACCCTACAAGATCTTACCTATGCACTGATAGTATTTCCAAATGAGGAATTTGATCCTCACGGATGGGCAAAAATCTTAACCACCATGGACATAGTGTCATGAGGAAGGAGATAAGGAAGAGAGCTCACACACACACTCTCACTCTCGAGGAGAAGCACACACACAGATTGAGGCAAGGAAGAATGATCTTCCTCCTCTTCTTCTATTACATAAAAAGGAATGTACAAGATGGACCTAAAAACAAGAATACAACAAGTGCAATATATAAAGATCAGTACATAAGGAAAAACCTAATGTCCGTGAATGAGTGAGCTGGCAAGGAACAAATGTGCCATCACTCTGGGTAGATAAATCTAATAAAGCTCAATGAATTATCCCTGACATATACCGGCATGACCACTATACATGTCAGAGAAACAAAAAACTGATACGTGTCATCCTGGATCATCACATGTTTAGCTTGATATCTCAACACTCCCCCTCAAGCTCAATGCCATATCTTATAATCCAAGCATCTCCCAAAACTTCTTCAACTTCTCAGCCCCAAGTGCTTTGGTATGTACCTCGATATGCTTTGTTCTAGCATGGAAAATAGGATTCCGTGCTAACTATATGCTGCTAAGATTATCGCACTAAATAGTGATAGGTTTTCCCACTTCCACACCTAAATCTGCAAGTAGCATTTCTAGCCATGATGCCTCACATGCTGCCGTTGCAGCACCTCTATACTCAGCCTTTGTACTCAACAAAGCAACAGTGGATTGCTTCTTGCTGCTCCATGTAACAGCTGCACTCCCAAGTGAGAATAGAAAACCACTAGTAGATCTTCTATCTGGAATGCTACCAGCCCAATCTGCATCGGTGTATCCATAAACCTGCAAATCTACACCAGCCTCATAAAACAATGCATAATCCAAAGTAGCACTCACATAACGTAGAGTGCGCCTCAGAGCATCCAAATGTGGCTTCCTTGGAACCTGCATAAATTGACTTTCAAGTCCAGCTGTATAACTTAGATCAGCCCTTGTGATTGTGAGATATATAAGACTTCCCACAATTTTCCTGTACATAGTAGCATTTTCCAATGCTTCACCTGATGTAATATCCAACTTCAAATTCTAATCTAATGGCATAGAAATTGGCTTACAATCAGACATGCCATACTTTTGCAGCATATTCAAGGCATATTGCCTTTGCGACATCCATATACCTATTTCTATATGTATAAACTCAATGCCCAAGAAATAGCACAACACACCAAGATATTTCATGTCCAATTCTTGCATAAGAAGTTGCTTTACCTCTTTGATGCTTCCTTCATTATCACCACCTACAATCAGGTCATCAACATAAATAGCCACAATGCCATCATCAGCCTTCCTTGCATATAGTGAGTGATCTGCATCACACATAGAAAACCCAATGCTGGTTAAGTAATCAACAATCCTTGCATGCCATGCACGAGGGGCTTGCTTCAGCCCATACAAAGCCTTTTGCAACCTGCAAACATATTCTGGATGCTTTGAATCTTCGTATCCTTGTGGCTGGTCCATATATACTTCTTCCTGTAACTCACCATGTAGGAAAGCATTCTTCACATCCATCTGATGCAAAGTCCATCCTTTTGCTGTAGCTAATGCAACAAGTGTTCAGACAGTAGACATTTTAGCTACAGGGCTGAATGTTTCCTCATAATCAATGCCATATGTCTGTGCATATCCTTTAGCTACCAATCGTGCTTTATACATGCTTATGCTACCATCAACATTATGCTTTACCTTGTAAACCCATTTGCAGCCTATGGGTTTCTTTCCTTGCGGCAATGGAACCAGCTTCCATGTATCATTTCCATAAAGTGCAATCATCTCCTCATCCATACCTTTTTTCCAATCTAGAATTCCAATTGCATCTTCAAAGCAAGAAGGTTCAACATCTTGTATTACCTTTGTCATGTAGGCACAATGATGAGCCATATAACTGTCATATGTCAATCGTTGCACTGAATTCCGCATCCTTCCAGATATTCTTGGTCCTGGGTCACTTCTCCTTGTATCATCTGCATGGGCCCTTCTTACTCCTGGAGTCTTCATAGAGGGCAATCCAAGTTCCTCATCAAGACTCTTTTCTGAACAGCTTGAATCTCCATCAACATCTTCAAAACCTACACATGTTTTATGACCTGCAGAAAGCTTTTCTTTACCTTTCGTGGATGTATTTGATGAATTTGCTGGCTTGAAATTTCCATGCAATCTTCCACTCCATGGATTTGAGTTGGAACTATTGCTTGGTGATGCATCCGGTCCGCTCAAAACTTGAGATTATGCACTGATTTTTTAGCATTTTCTTTGTCATTTGGTTCAAGAGTTAGTTCTTCTTTGGCATCCGCATAGAAGCTTGACATTTCATCAAATACCACATCTCTGCTCACCTTTACCTGTCGTATGAGTTGGTTATAACATTTATATCCCTTTTGCTCAAGGGAGTATCTTGCTTTTGGATCAAGCTTCATCCTCAATTCATCTGGGACATGTACATATGCAATACAACAAAAAACTTTCAGATGTGATAAATTTGGCCTTTTACCTGTAAACTTCTCTTCAGGTGTAACTTGATGTACAACAGCAGTCGAAGTTCTGTTCATGATGTATACAACAGTATGCATAGCTTCTACCCAATAACAATGAGGCATATTCTTCTCAGCCATCAAGGCTGTTGCTATTTCTACAATATGTCTATTTTTGCGTTTAGCAACACCATTCTGTTGTGATGTAACTCTTGCTATGGCACTTATTGAAGACCACAATCGGAATGTATTGAACATGAGGCAGAGTATGGTACTTTTGAGCATGGACCACCACCTGGTCAACGTGATAATGCTTGGTTATGCATTTTTTTCTATAAATTAATGTCATTATTTTATTTAAAAACCATATACAAAATCAAATTACTATTGACATATAGGAATACTTGCTCGATGATGATGATGATAATAATAATTCTCATACTCATAATGTTAATATACATCATACATGTCATGGACTTGTTGTTCATCAATTACAAGCAGAGGTTTCTAGAAATTCTCTACCTCCTAGTTTAGAGACTAAAACAACTAGAGATTATCCATTGCCAGTTCGTGATCGTTCTCTAGTATAAGCATATGATAGAAGAAGTTATGGAGGATGGAATAGAGGACCACTTCCTTTATATGGAGAGGTTTTTAACTTTTGGGGTAATCGCTATATGATTGCTCCATCCACTATTACTAATGCTGGTCGTGGTCTCTTTATTGTAGAGGATTTGTATGTACCTCCAAACTCTGAAGTCACTCTTATGTCATTTTGTGGTCCTATATATGGATGGGGAGATTGGCATCGACTTGCATGTTATGTTCAAAGCATGAGTACTTATGGAATATGCTTGAATGCAGCATCCCTTAATAGTAGAAGGATTTCACATGAAAAAAATGAAAGATTATATATTGATGGAAGACCTTACACGCATGGAAATATAGAAGGTTTAATAAATAGTAGTCGAGGGTTACATAATAGTTCAAGGACTAATTGCACATTTGAGGAGCGTGAAAATAGTCATGAATGGTCCATACATGAGTAGAGATGTATCAAGATACATAGTTGTTAATGGTATTGTTACATTACATGCTGGTGATGAATTATTAGTGAATTATGGATGGCGTAGACCTCCAAGAGCACCTTTTAGCTAGAGAAATAATGAAATTTTTCTATCCATATTTAATAACTTATTTGTTTAATTTTATGTTTAAAGTTTACTTTTCATTCATTTATGGAATACTAATTATTTTTATTCATGTGTGTAGATTCCAACGTATGATGTTGATGATATTCCTCCACACCATTCACAATTGCCAATAACATCTCATTTATCAGAAGCTTCTATGAGGAGGCTACACAAAAGTGATCCTGTGGAATATGCAAGGTTGAAAGGTCTATATTCAAAAGAAGATAAAGTACAAGATTTATGTGACAATGATGAAGATGATGGCATGGCAGATTTAATTGAGGATTGGTATCAAAATGACAGTGAGAGGATTGATATTTCTAAAAATAAGAAATATCTTCGAGAGGAATGTCTAAAGCATGTATATGAAGGAAGTTGTTTTACATGACTAAGTGCGAGCTTACTATTCTCAATCTTCAAAATCATTTTGGATGGATTAACGTATCTGTTTTAGCACTATTAAGGTATAATTTTCAATTTTCTATCTATTTATATATATACATTCATGAATCCTGATGGGAAAAGGATACTAGAAGTACATTGAAGGAGAGAACGAAAATGCTCCACAATTACTAGAAAGATATCGGACTACAGACCAGTTAAGAGCATATGAGGAATGGAATCAAGGAGCATGAAAGGTAATGTACTGGCTATCTGTTAGCAAACAAGATAGCATGATTGGGCACATACAAGATGCCAAGACTCCAAAAGAGGTTTGGAATAGTTTGGTCACATTGTATGAGACCAATACAAAGGCACAATAATTACAAATCAAGAACGAGCTGCATACATTGGAGAAGAAGGGCATGTCGATAAGTGACTACACTCTGAAAATCAAAAGCATGTGTGAGTCACTTGCATCTATTGGCATGAATGTCGATGATGATGATAAGGTGGAAGTGTGCCTTCGTGATTTAGGATCTGCATATAAGCAGTTTAAAACTTCTATACAGACCAGAGAAAATATTCCAAATTTTGCTGATTTGGTATCCATGATGATCATTGAAGAAAAGAATCTTGTTGAGGATTCAAACTCCCAAGGGAAGCCTAGTTCTGAGCAAGTATTCTACTCTGGCAAAGGAAGAGGTAGAGGTAGAGGTTTCGGAAGTGGAAGAGGAAACAGTAAACAAGACCAAAGTCAACAACAGAATCATGCAAGAGGAAGAGGACAATTTCGAGGCAGGGGCCAAAGAGGTCGCAGAAATTTCCAAAGAAATGATTCAGGTAATGACAATAAAGGATGTTGGAATTGTGGTAAACCTCGACACTTTGAATGTGATTGCAGGTTGAAGAATCAAAATAACAGAAGGCAGCAAAACAACTATGCATCCACAAGTGTAGATGATTCTGAGAATTTGTTCATGGTTCAACATCACATGATGAATACAATGGCTATTGGTGTTTCAAAATCGAATGATACTGTTTGGTATGTTGATTCAAGTGCTTCAAATCACATGACCAGTCATGCGGAATGGTTTAGTACTTTGCAGAAATTGCCAGTTCTTGGATATGTTGAAACAGGTGATGACACATCACATCCTATTGAGCATACAGGAAACATAGCACTATCTATGGAGGATGGAAAGGTAAAACATCTTGTTGATGTACTACATGTTCCAAATATAACAAAGAATCTGGTTTCTGTTGGACAAATGGTTGACCAGGGATTACAAGTCAGGTTCAATGCTGATGGATTATATGTAGAAGAGTACAAGCAGGATGGATGATTGGTTGCCAAAGGAAACAAAGTGAGTAGGATGTTCACCTTAAATCTGAAGATTCCTGAAATGAATGCAACCATGTTCGCAAAAGGTACAGGAGTTATTGCAGATATAGAGATGTGGCACAAACGGATTGGACATGCAAACTTGCAAAGACTGAAATTGATGCAGTCAAAGGAGATTGTCCATGGACTACCAAATTTCAAAGTTGCAGAAATGCAAAAGGTATGCACAACATGTCAATTTGGTAAAGCATCATTTCCACATGACAAGCATGTTAGTGAGAATGTACTAGAAATAGTACATATAGATGTTTGGGGTCCAACAAAGAACACATCTATGGGCGGTTGCAAATTTTATGTTACTTTCATTGATGATCATACATGCAAAGTATGGGTATATTTCATGAAAAGTGCCCCGGTAGTCCTAGTGTGTTCACACACATCACTACCTAAATATATCAACAAGATCGTCCCTGCTTATGGTTTCTTGAGGGGAATCCAAGTTTACAAGAAGAGAGGGCCCTTCCACATTCCCCAAACACTTGGAGTCCTCCATTTCTTCATTCGCCAAGGTCTCCTGCGATTTACTCAAAGAAGGCTTAGATACAAACGCATGAGTGGAAAGACAATATTGTGCATTAAAAGCACAATCTTTGAAAATATGTTTATGTCCACAATTCTTACACTACGGATAATCATTAGGATTTTCAATAGACATACATGAAGAAGTGGGCATAATAGATGGACAAGGTACCTCAAATTCTTGATGATTTTTTGTAACAAACGTTTGAGTGCCAATGGTCAAATCTTCATCTATAGCATCCATGACAAAGAATGTTTCCGAAAATTGCATATCATCCACCATAACCGGCAACACAACTTGACCCATGCAATCATAATGTTCCCCATCCATGAGGATAGAAGAATGAGTTGTTGGTTGAATGTTCTAAAAAATAATGGTCACTAGGTCAATATGAATTAAATTCCACTCACAATTAGGGTTGATAAAAACACTCATCCTTCTATGGTCATGTCCTATTCTTATGTGCACAAAAGTATAGTTATATTTTCTTGTTGCAAATAAGGATCCTACTCCCTTAGATATTTCGCCCCTTCCCTTGACTCCTTGAATTTTTTCTCTAGATGTTTCACCCTTATGTGAGATTATTTCATGCATTTCATGTTTATCTCCCTTCTTTTTTTTAATCTTAGCCCCTTTTCTTCTCTCATTTGCTTTTTTCTTTCCCAGGAAACAATTTTCCTCTCCCTTGGCTTTCCACCCCACCTGAAGGTCAATTTCAAATTATTCTATCTGAAAATCAACGTATTATTCTTACAAAAAACAATTGAGGCCATGTGGGATTCAAAACGAGATTTCCAACGAGCTATAGAGCTCAAAAAATGGACTTTTGCTGAAAAAGTTATGTCAAATCAGGCTCCTGGGGATCAAAACAGGCAAACAGGACCTTTTGAAAAAATCATGATTTTGTGTGAAAATCGCGATTTTGGGGGGTCTGAAAATCGCGATGCTGAGCTCTTATGAAAATCGTGATTTTGAGGGATCATGAAAATCGTGATGCTGAGCAACCACAAAAATCACGATTTTGTGAAATCATGAAAATTGCAATATTGAGCACTGATGAAAATCACGATTTTGAGCAATCCCAAAAAAGGCGATTTTGAGTGAGAATCATGAAAAACACGATTTTGAGTGAGAATCGTGAAAAACGCGGTTTTGAGTGAGAATCGTGAAAAACGTGGTTTTGAGTGAGAATCGTGAAAAACACGATTTTGAGTGAGAATCGTGAAGAACACGATTTTGAGTGAGAATCGTGAAAAACACGATTTTGAGTGAGAATCATGAAAAACACGATTTTGAAAATGATCAGAAAATCACAATTTTGCATGAAAATTGTGTTTTCTCAAAATCATGTTTTTGACATGAAAATCGCGATTTTGAATGAAAATCGTGCTTGGTCAAAATCGTGTTTTTGGCCTGAAAATTGCAATTTTGAGAATGACCAGAAAATCGCAATTTTGATTGAAAATCATGTTCTTGAAAATCGTGTTCTTGAAAATCGTGTTCTGAAAATTGTGTTCTGAAAATCACGATTTTGGAGCCACAGGGAAGCGTGTTTTCACAAAATCGTGTTTTTGGCTGAAAATCGTGATTTGTGAAAATCGTGATTTTGAGCCCACTGAAAATTGTGTCTTCTCAAAATCGTGTTTTTTGAGAAATTTAGAGAATCGCAATTTTGAGCACAACCAGAGAATCACGATTCTGAGAATGACCCCAGAATCGTGTTCTTTTCAAAAAGCTTTTAGGCGAGAAATAGAAAATCATATTTTTTTGAAAAAAATTGAATTTTATGAAAATTGCGATTTTCAGTCAGAATCGTGTTTTTTTGGCGAGAAATTCAAATTTATGAGCGTTGAGCAATGGCGAGCTCCGTATGTGCAAAAAAGCATGAAAAACACTGGCGCTTGCTCCCCCTTGCACCTCCTAACTCCTTCTCACACAATAATGCATGAAAAATGGTATGAAAATGATGAAAATGCACTAAAAAACAAGAAATTTCTATGAAGAAGAAGATGGAAGAAGATGGAGATGGTGATGATGATGAAGATGAAGAGGAAAAATCAGAAAATGAACAAAAATGATAGTTTTTTTACCTTCCAATGTCGCAAATCTACGATCTTACCATCACAACACACGTCCTCGAAGCTGTCTCCCTGGCAACGACGCCAAAATTTGGTGTAGCTCAAGCGTAAGCACCACCTCCTTTACTTGTCAATCCGCAGAGACATGAGGACCGGTATGAAGACCGTGAGCAAGTGAAGGTACAAGTGTGTGAGTGAAAGTACACAAACATGCACACACATACACACACACGTGCACAAGGTAAGATCAAAGAGAGGAACAATGGAAGGACTTTGATTACTAGAGAAATCTATTACAAAACTGAAATCTACAACAAGCCAACCTCAAAAATGAGCTCTCTAGCTCTTTTTATAGTTTTTGGACTAGTTTTGGCCCTGTCCAGACCTAGTGTCCGACTTAGTTAAAAATTAGGTTCCAAGGCTTATTTGAGGGCTCAAACGCAATCTAAAAATTATGAAAATGGGTAGGATGATACTTCTAATGCTCGTCAAGCTCAAGGACTCCTCGGCTTGAACAAAATGGATTTACAAAAAGGTGAAATGATATTTATAATGGTTCAAGTGATCAAAATCACTATTTTTGTAGGGGATTCTTCTGAAAATTTGATATACACTTCTTGGAGCTCCCTACTTGCTCTCTCTTATTCTGTGTCCACTTCTTTGATGTGCTTCAATGCTTCATGCTCGACCTTGAGTTCCAATAGTGTGTGTATGTGTGTGTATGTGTCTATGTGTGTGTATGCGTATGCATGTATCTATGCATATGCATGTGCATTATGTATGCATATGTGTATGTATGTGTATGTATGTGTATGTATGTGTATGCATGTATCTATGCATATGCATGTGCATTATGTATGCATATGTGTGTGTATGTGTGTGTATGAATGTAAGTATGTATGTATGCATATGCATATGCATTATGTATGCATATGCATTATGTATGCATATGCATATGCATTATGTATGCATATATATGCATGTATGTGTATGTGTGTGTATGTCTCTCTATGTGTGTATGTGTATGTGTGTATGCATGTGTATTTGTGTGTATGCATGTAAGCATGTATGTATGCATATGCATGTGCATTATGCATGCATATCTATGCATGTGTGTGTATGCATGTAAGTATGTATGTATTCATGTACGTGTATGTGTGTGTATGTCTCCCTACGTGTGTGTGTGTGTGTATACATATATGTGTGTGTATGTGTATATATGTGTGTGTGTGTCTATGTGTGTGTGTCTATGTGTGTATATAAGTGTGTATCTATATATATGTGTCTGTATGCATGTGTATGTGTGTGTAAATGTGTGTGGATGTGTGTGTGTGTAAGTGTGTATGTGTGTATGTGTCTATGTGTGTGCGTGTATATGTGTGCGTGTATATGTGTGCGTGTATGTGTATGTGTGTGTGTGTGTCTATGTGTGTGTGTTTATGTGTGTATGCATGTGTCTATGTGTGTATATATGTGTGTGCGCGTATGCATGTGTATGTGTGTATGTAAATTAGTGTGTATATGTGTGTGTAAATCTGTGTGTGTATGTGTGTATGTGTGTGTATCTATGTGTGTATGTGTGTGTATCTATGTGTGTATGTGTGTGTATCTATGTGTGTATGTGTGTCTGTGTGCATATACGTGTGTATGTGTATATATATGTGTGTATGCATGTGTATGTGTGTGTGGAAATGTGTGTGGATGTGTGTGGATGTGTGTTTGTGTATGTGTGTAAGTGTGTATGTGTCTAATATGTATGTGTGTGTGTATGTGTGTGTGTGTCTATGTGTGTCTATGTGTGTGTATGCATATGTACATGTGTGTGTAAATCCGTGTGTGTGTGCACATACCTTGCTTCAAAAGACATGTGTGCTAAAATCGTGTCGATCTCTCTCTCTCTCTCTCTCTCTCTCTCTCTCTCTCTCTCTTTGTCGAGCGTCCTAATCCCAGCACAAATGTGCTGGGAGAAATCAAATTTTTTTTAACATTCCAGAGTGTCACTTATGCGACGCTCTCAAATACCAGGATGTCGTGTATGCAAAGCTCCAGCATCACAAGTAGTTTCCCAACATTGCGAAAAGCATCACTGGCTAGTGATGCTCTTTGCGACACATATTTTTAGCATCGTATAAGCGACGCTATGCATTGCTTATGCGACGAGTCATGTTTTTTTTAATAAAAAAAAGTCTCGTCGCTTATGTGGCGCTAGCGTCACATAAGTGACGAGACTTTCTTTTTTTTTTCATTTGGGGGTGTCGCTATGCCCCCCTATTTCTAGTAGTGAAGTTTTTCCCAATCAATGGCATGAGGTTTGTCCTGGGGTGGGAATCTATAGTGAGTTGAATAGACCATTTTCTCACACGCAAAGAATTGTATAAGGTGTGTGGGCCTGCTGTTAAATACTTCAGAACGATACTCCCAAAAACCCATTGTGAACATTTCTTTGGACATTAGCTTGTAGCAGGCAGGTATGTATTTGATTCAATAGTGCTAGGCATAGCACACCCGAAGAGATGATGTGGAACTCATGTCATATACTAGAATCTCCATTGTCATGCTCAAATCCCAAGGTGGAAACATGAGGTGCTCATATGCATTGGAAGACTTTAAATATTGTCTGCATAAGATCAAAAGTTTTCATGGCCACGTGAGTGGCTACGTCGATCATTATGTATAAACAGGAGAGCCAATTTCTGATTGTTGCTATCATATATCCTACAGTGGCAGGAACCCGAAGCGTCATGAAGTAAGGGTAATTCAACCAATCTTGGCACTGCTTATTGTTTTGCACCTTGATTGCAAAAGCTATCCAAGAATGATGACAAGGCACTGAACCATAGCATGGATTGTACTTCAGATGTAGAGGCACCTTGGTCCACATGTTCATCATCTCTGGATACTCTTGTAATAACTCTTTCCTCCAATTAGGTTGAAAAATGCTGCCTCGTTGAGCATTGACTGGCAGGTCTACAGGTTCAAACTGAGTGGAATAGGTCAACTTTTTCTCGTGATCTTCTCAATGGCTAAATTATATTCCACCATGTACATAAAATAACATTTGTATCATAATTCATTTATTGAAATGTACCATCTTGGCACCAACTTTGTGAAATATGGAGACTGAAGGATGGTCTCCTTGATAGTTGCCATGACCTGTAATTGTGCTTCAACACAGGCAGAGTGCATTTTGCCTAATTCTTTAACAATTTTCATCCATGCAAGTGTAGGCAATTCAAAGGTATCCCGAGCTTTGTCTATAACACAACCACCAATTGCGGGTTGAGGTTCGTATTCTTCCTCGAAGGTAGGTCTCTTCCTTACTCATAGCTAGGTGACATCATAGGAGTCTTATGTTTCTCGTTAAGAGCATTACAAGTGACCTATCACCTTACTTGTTCGTTTGCATCTACAAGGGCTTCTTTGTCTTTTTGTTCTAGTTCTAGTTCCATAGAATGATAACATTATCACAGTTCTTGAAGATGTGCATTGAGTGATGCATTTTTTATGGTAAGTGAGTTGAGACTAGCCTATAGTTGGGTTGTCGTTTGTTGTAGGGCTTAATATTTTTGACCTAATGAGGCAAATTCCTCATGAACTTGATGCATGCAAGAAAACATATGTTGAAATGTAGTATCTACAGTGGAAGAGGAGAACATTCTTCAAGACGTTGTCGTCGAGATTTTCTCTCCTCTCTCACTCATGAAGGCCTACAGGAAACACATTCGGTGAAGGTAGCCAGAATTCCCTGAGAAGTCCAAGATGCATCAAGGATGTCAAAGGGAGTTCACATGCAAACTTTGGAAGAAATCGAGCAAATCCAGGGTAGCAGTCAAAGCTGGTCAAACTTTGGAAATTAGGGCAAAAATTTCAATCTCTCCAAATCACATGAAAATTCATATACTTGTAAAGCCTATCAAAGGAAGTCTATAGCCCAAATTTCACATGAAAATGGATTTTCTAGCACATTGATATGCCATGTGCATTTTGTAAAAAATGTAATTTTTCCACTTAGACCCTACAAAATTTTGTATAGGAATTTTTGTTAGCCATATGGTTTGGCATGTATAAAGACCATTTGTGGCTACATATTTGTACAAAGTTTCAAGGCTATCAGAGCTTCCTAGACACCTTAATGCCACCTTGCAAGCTTCCAAATGTAGTCAAACTTGTACAAGGAAGATTCAGATGGGAGTTTTTTTGCATATTCCTTAAAGGAGGCCTTTCAAAACATAGTCCTACAAACTTTTATCTTCATCAAAGGATATTTGAAGGGCCAAAGAGCACAAAATCCAGTTTTCAAGGTCACCGTAGTTTTCTAGAATAAGAAAATTGAAGGCTTGAAGGGCTGCCACATGTCAAAATATGATTGAACCATGTTGTACGGTCAAGATGAGCTCATATTCAAGGGTGGAGATGTACTAAAGCATAAAGGAAGGAGGATCCACGAGTTTTTTCATCAAATAATACTTTTTTGATAGTTAAAGATCAATAATGCAAAGTTTCTCCAAAAAATAGTGGCTTATCTTATTCGAATTGATGTCAGGACTTATCCGACGGTCCAAATCATCCCCAGATCCAATGGTGGAGAATGAAGATGCCTAAATTTCACTCCTTACACTAGATTTGATAGAAAGAACAATTCCAAGCCATTGATTTGATTAATCAAATGGTTGTAATGGAAACTAGTGATCCTAGAGTTGAGAGTTGATTTCTCTAGATCCAAGGGCCCAAATTCATTCAAAAAACTATATAAACCCCCCTCCAAACTCCTAGAGCATCATTGTTAGGCATCCATAGGGCTCTTGCTAGCTTAAGGTTTCCTTGAGATGATCACCCTCGGTTGAGCGAGTGAGGATCCAAGGTGGGCTAGTATGAGTATAGTACCTAGTTTCAAATTTAAGTTAGAACTCCAATCTAGGATAGGCTCTTGAAACCAACATCTCTATCTTGACTGACCTTCGGTGGAGCGTGTGAGTGAGTTAGAGCTGGTTTTAATGAGTCTTAGACTTCTTTAGTTAGACGTTACGAGCCTAGACATACATAGGGTCAATGAAGTGGAACTCATTTTCTTACGTGTGACATTCGGTTGAACTATCATGGTTTGAGGGTCGGAACCGCCTTTGATCAGTAGACTGCTTAGCTTGACGTATCACGACGATTTTATACATGTATTTTAATTCAAATCCTTTTAAATCATGTCACTTCTCACTTGTCTCTTGTCTCTTGTTTCTCAAGCTCTTAAGTATTTTTACATGTCTTCTATTTTCTTCTATGTGTGAGAAGGCTCCGCAGTATTGCGTTGAACCAGTGAGGATGTTTCATCGAGTTTGTGATTAAACTCTATCATCATAATTCACTTGCATGCATATAATCCATACATACCCATACATATTGATTAGTTTTTGAAAGTGTATAAGAAGCTCCAATATTGGACCATTCTTCCTTTTGAAACTGATTTATGTGTAAGATTCCATCTATTCTCGTCATGCATACATATCATCCAAAGAAGACTATGCATATGGATTAGAATTAACAAGTGTTTAAGAAGCTCCTTCAATGGACCATTCTTCCTTCCAAATTTGATTCATGTGTATGGTTCTCTTTCATTCTTATCAGTCATGTTCATCAATCTAACTTGCACTCCTACATTCCCATTCCCATAATCATTTCAACATCTCTGTCTTCTCCATACTCCACATTAATTTCGCTTTCACGTCCTTAAACCTTCCAACATTCATTAGATTCATACACCCTGTGTGTGCCACGACCAGACCCGATCCACCCGGATTGTGATCACCTCCACATTTGAACCCGACGTGAAATGCTTCGTGGCATTTGCTTCTGATCTTGTTGGGAGGTTGTGATCCATATCCTTTGTTTCATATTTTTCATCATCATCATATCATCATCATCAGTCTTGAGTGTTGCACTGGATTTCTCACAGTATCGTGCACATCTTCATCGTGAAGTAAACGCATTTGTGAGAGATCTAGAGCATCGTGCATCACTTGCTTATTCACATAAGATGGAGGAAGGATTCAAATCCCTTATTGTTGAGAAACAAGGCCAAAGAATAGTCTCTTCTATGTTGAGAGAGAAGGGAAAATTCAATGGCATCAACATCACAAGCTACTTAGATTTGTTTGAAGAGCAAGCTATGATTTTTGGTCTTCCCGAAGATCTTTTGATATCATTCTTTGAATGAATTGTTGATAGCCCTATCATAAACTCTGTCACTCAATATGATAGTCTTCCTTGGAGTGATTTTAGAAAGGAGATGCTCAAAGAATTCTATCTTGAAGATTATAGCCAACATAATCGGGATGGATTCTTACGATGGGTCAATTCACCAAAGCCTAGTAGCTCTATTACTCACTTACAAAATGAGTATATTAGACGCTATGAACAACTTCCTGGTGAGGACAAGATAACTTTGGAACCTGATCTTGTGATCAATTTTCTTAAGCTTCTTCATCCTGAAACTCGTAGGGAAGTTGAATGGCGATTAGAAGGACCCGATAAGCGCTATGGTCTTACTGACAATTGGCAAAAAGTGCGTAAAGTAGTAGAGGATGTAGCCCATAGACATCAAAGACAATCCATGCTTTATGATCAAACTAGTCTTCCTCAAGCTAGCCTTCCACAAACTAAGGAGCAAGTTAGAGAACAATCCCATGCTATGATTTTTGACTCTACTCCTATTCCTCAAATGATGGAGCCTACTCAAGGTTTAGAGTGTAGTTGAACAATCTCAAGTGGAAATTCTCACTAAGCAAATGGAAAGTCTTATTGCTACACAATCCAATTTGGTCAAGACTATAGATGCTTTACAATCTAATTACACCAAAACTTTCCAAAATCAAATGAGCCCAATGTCTTTTCAAGAGCCTAATCAACATGTTATAGCTACCAATCAAAATCCACAAGTAGCTCCTACTCAAGCATATCAAGTTCCTCCAATGCATAATCCTTCAATGCAAAATCCTCATCCTCATATGGAAAATCCTCAAATGCATCAAAACATGTATCCTCAAGCTTCTCAAATAGCTTTTCAAAATCCTCAAAATCAAATTTTTTAGAATCATCAACCATATAATATGGAAGCTCCTCTTGCACCTTTATCGGCCTAATTAAAAGGAAGAGGTTTTCGCTTAATCTTGATATTGAGGTGCAAGATTCTCTAGATCAAGATCAAGCTATGAATGAAGCCTTAAACTTTGATGAATCTGATGAAGAGGACTTTGATGATGATGAAGTAAATGTTAATAAAAATTTCTTAGGAACTATTCAACCTGACCATGAAAATCATGAAAATAATCTTGAAAGTCACTTTAAAAGAAAAATTTGGTCTAGAGGTACATCAGAGATGCATGTTAAAATAGGAAATGATAAGAACACTATCACTGTAAATGCATTAGTAGATTCCGGCTCCGAAATCAATGCGTAAATTGAAGAAATTATTGCTTGAAGCTCCCATCCTTAAGCGTGTAGACTATTCTGCTAACAAACCTATTATATTGACTGTTGATACTAGTCCTATTGGTATAGGTTGGGTCATAAGTCAAGATGATAGTGAAGGGAATAGATATGCAATTAGGATTGGTGCCAAAATTTTACATGAAACACAGCGAAAATATCCACAGATCAAACGAGAACTATGGGGTATGGTAACAGCTTTGAAAACAGACAAATAATATTTCATTGGTGCAAATGTCAAAGTTGAAACTGATTGTTTGCCTCTCATCGGAATGATAGCAAATTGTTCATCTCCTGATATAGCCATGCTTAGATGGATCTCATATATTAAGTTCATAAATCCTGAGTTAGCTCATATTTCAGGTAAGTCAAATTCAGTTGCTGATATGTTATCAAGAGCTAGATTTGATGACCTTGAAAGTGATCTAATAAAGAATGTGAACTTAATTGATTATGTTCCACATATATACGAGTATGAGCAATTTCATGAGTCTGAGTACGAAGATGAATGGAGAGACATAGGAAAGTATTTGAGTACACTACAACCATTACCTAGCTGGACTACGAATAGATTCCGTAACATTAGGAAAGGAGCTTATAATTTTTTCCTACGTAATGGTTATCTTTGCAGACATGCTAAGGGTAAGGTTAAGAATCCACAACGAGTCCTAGGAAAGAGAGGTCTTCAATTGCAAGTAATGAAGGAGACACATGAGACATTATGGGCAGGTCATAAAGGATTTTTTGGGACATATGAAAAAATTAGAAGTGCCTATTATTGGCCTAGGATGTATGTTGACATTAGTAGCTATGTTTCTACATGTTCTACTTGTCAACTTCATTCTTCAGTCAAACATAGAGATCCGTTGCATCCTACTTATCCACCCTGTATTCACTACAAGTGGGTAGTAGATCTTGTAACTATGCCTAAAGGTATTGACAAAATGCATTACACTGTACTTGCAAGAGAAGACTTAACTAATCATGTAGAGGGACGTGCACTACGATCTAAGACCACATCCAATGTTTGCAAATTCTTGCTTGAAGATGTCATAAGTCGCTTTGGGTACATAGAGAAAGTAGTTGCCGATCGTGGAGAGTTAAATGCGAGAGAAGCTAAAGAGTTCTTCGAACATCATGGTATTCGTTTGTCTCTTACTATTGCATATAATCTAGAGGCCAATGGTAAAATAGAGAGAGTGCATCCACCTATTGTGAGAGCCATATCTAAAGCATGTAACGGTGACATCAAACAATGGCCTAGATTCTTACCTTTTGCACTTTGGGCAGATAGAATGACGTGCACACACACTACCGGGTATATGCCTGCTGAACTCATGTACTGTCAAAAACCATTGTTTCCAATTCAGTCTCATATTTCTGCATGGTCAAATTTGCCTTAGTCTGAAAACATGTCTACTGATGATTTTTTGAGTTTGCACATTAAACAATTAGAACAAGGTAAATTAAGACTTGATGATGCCGTTGAAAAATTAAGAGAATCTAGAATGAAGAACAAGCATTATTTTGATAAAACTCATCGATTGCGTCCTAAGCCAATTAAAGTAGGAGATTGGGTGCTCATTTATGATAGTACACTTGACTCTCAATATGATGCACACAAAAAGATCACTCAACGGTGGTTTGGGCCATACATTGTATCAAAAGTCAACAACAATGGTACGTATGCTCTTTGTGAATTAAATGGTGTTGCACTAAAAACCTTGATTGCAGGTAAAAGGATAAAGCTATTCAAGAAACGTGATAATGATGAGTAAATTTTGGATGATGACATTGAAGAAGATGACAACAATGAGGCCGATTCATAAACAAGAGTATCCATGTTATAAATAATAAAAAAAAAGTAAAATAAAAAAAAAAGAAAATAAAAACATAAAAAACATATAAAAATATCATTAATTTTTCAAGTTCATGTTGCTTTGTTTTTTTCATTCTATTTTTTTTCCGTTCTTGTTTCATGCATGTTTGTTTTCAATCTTTGCATTGCATTGCATATCCACATCACTTGAGTCAAAAAAAAAAAAAGGCAAATGATGATTTCTCTACTTATGTAAAATTGTATCTTAAGTAGTAACTTATCTACTAAGAAATTGATTATAATCTAGGATTGTGGAAAGATAGGGCATGTAGATTTCGAGGTTTATTTTGGTGACATGACTTTTATATTTAAACATGCATATGTATCCTGTATCAAAAGCATAATTGTTGAAATCCTAGCTCCTGCTATTGCATGTTTCTTCATCCTTAGTCCATCTCAGAGCACTTGTATCGGAGTTTAAAGGACTGTTCTCCGTCATCAAAAATGGTTGTACCTTGTATCGGGGTTTAATTTTTCCCCGTCATAAAAAAAAAAGCTGCTACATATTACTAGGAAGTTTACACTTTCTTCCACCCCAAAAAAGTGATCATAACCAAAAAGTTGCCGAATCATCATCATCATCATTATCAAAAAAAAAAAGAAAAAAAAAAGAGCAAGCCAAAGGAGGATAAAGAGGCATAGTAGAATAAACCACAGGCTATATAGGCAGATTTATGCATTAGTGGAGTTTCGTTAGATTTCCTTGCATGTTATTAGAGAAAGAGCATATTCATATTTATGTAGGAAAGGAGTTGATCTAAAATAAGCTAAAGATGAAAGATGTCTCTTGAAAATCCTAAATCTTTATTTATAATTGTATTTAAGGTAGATTGCTTTATGAAAAAGGTACAAATTTTTCTTCAAGATGAGAGGAACTGATGCTTAAAACGACTCAATACATCCACTTCCCCTTCATATTGATGCTTGTTTGTTTTCTTTCTTGTTGTCAATGTTGCTTGTTCATTTGCATATATGTTGCCTATTTGTTCATGCATATTCATGTTGCGTGTTTCAATTCTTTCTTTCATGCAAATTTTGCTTCATGTCACGTTGCCTACTCATTCATGCATATGATCAATTTTTCCTTCCATGTATGTTGCCTATAAAATAATTTGATGCGTGGAACATTTTGTTTTTCACAGATACTAGAGTGGCGCTTCCGGAGGAATTGCAGGTTTAGTGGGGGCGAATGTCGTCGAGATTTTCTCTCCTCTCTCACTCATGAAGGCCTACAGGAAACACATTCGGTGAAGGTAGCCAGAATTCCTTGAGAAGTCCAAGATGCATCAAGGATGTCAAAGGGAGTTCACATGCAAACTTTGGAAGAAATCGAGCAAATCCAGGGTAGCAGTCAAAGTTGGTCAAACTTTGGAAATTAGGGCAAAAATTTCAATGTCTCCAAATCACATGAAAATTCATAATCTTGTAAAGCCTATCAAAGGCAGTCTATAGCCCAAATTTCACATGAAAATGGATTTTCTAGCACATTGATATGCCATGTGCATTTTGTAAAAAATGTAATTTTTCCACTTAGACCCTACAAAATTTTGTATAGGAATTTTTGTTAGCCATATGGTTTGGCATGTATAAAGATCATATGTGGCTACATATTTGTACAAAGTTTCAAGGCTATCAGAGCTTCCTAGACACCTTAATGCCACCTTGCAAGCTTCCAAATGTAGTCAAACTTGTACAAGGAAGATTGAAATGGGAGTTTTTTTTGCATATTCCTAAAGGAGGCCTTTCAAAACATAGTCCTACAAACTTTTATCTTCATCAAAGGATATTTGAAGGGCCAAAGAGCACAAAATCCAGTTTTCAAGGTCATCACAGTTTTCTAGAATAAGAAAATTGAAGGCTTGAAGGGCTGCCACATGTCAAAATATGATTGAACCATGTTGTACGGTCAAGATGAGCTCATATTCAGGGGTGGAGATGCACTAAAGCATAAAGGAAGGAGGATCCACAAGTTTTTTTATCAAAGAAGACTTTTTTGACAGTTAAAGATCAATAATGCAAAGTTTCTCCAAAAAATAGTGGCTTATCTTATCCGAATTGATGTCAGCACTGATCCGACGGTCCAGATCATCCCCAAATCCAATGGTGGAGAATGAAGGCGCCTAAATTTCACTCCTTTACACTAGATTTGATAGAAAGAACAATTCCAAGCCATTGATTTGATTAATCAAATGGTTGTAATCGAAAGTAGTGATCCTAGAGTTGAGAGTTGTTTTCTCTAGATCCAAGGGCCCAAATTCATTCAAAAAACTATATAAACCCCCCTCCAAACTCCTAGAGCATCATTGTTAGGCATCCATAGGGCTCTTGCTAGCTTAAGGTTTCCTTGAGACGATCACCCTCGGTTGAACGAGTGAGGATCCAAGGTGGGCTAGTATGAGTATAGTACCTAGTTTCAAATTTAAGTTAGAACTCCAATCTAGGATAGGCTCTTGAAACCAGCATCTCTATCTTGACTCACCCTCGGTGGAGCGTGTGAGTGAGTTAGAGTTGGTTTTAATGAGTCTTAGACTTCTTTGGTTAGACGTTACGAGCCTAGACACACATAGGGTCAATGAAGTGGAACTCATCTTCTTACGTGTGACATTCGGTTGAACTGTCAGGGTTTGAGGGTCAGAACCGCCTTTGATCAGTAGACTGCTTAGCTTGACATATCACGATGATCTTATACATGTATCTTAATTGAAATCCTTTTAAATCATGTCACTTGTCACTTGTCTCTTGTCTCTTGTCTCTCAGGCTCTTAAGTATTTTTACATGTCTTCTATTTTCTTCTATGTGTGAGAAGGCTCCGCAATATTGCGTTGAACTAGTGAGGATGTTTCATTGAGATTTTGATTAAACTCTATCATCGTAATTCACTTGCATGCATATAATCCATACATACCCATACATATTGATTAGTTTTTGAAAGTGTATAAGAAGCTCCAATATTGGACCATTCTTCCTTTCGAAACTGATTTATGTGTAAGGATTCCATCTATTCTCATCATGCATACATATCATCCAAAGAAGACTATGCATATGGATTAGAATTAGGAAGTGTTTAAGAAGCTCCTTCGATGGACCATTCTTCCTTCCAAATTTGATTCGTGTGTATGGTTCTCTTTCATTCTTATCAGTCATGTTCATCAATCTAACTTGCACTCCTACATTCCCATTCCCATAATCATTTCAACATCTCTCTCTTCTCCATACTCCACATTAATTTCGCTTTCACGTCCTTAAACCTTCCAACATTCATTAGATTCATACACCTTGTGTGTGCCATGACCGGACTCGATCCACCGGGATTGCGATCACCTCCACAACGTGCATTGAGCCATGCATTTTTTTGGTAAGTGAGATGAGACTAGCCTGTAGTTGGGTTATTGTTTGTTGTAGGGCCTAATATTGTTGACCTAATGAGGTGAATTCCTCACAAACTTGATGCATGCAAGAAAACATCTGTTGAAATGCAGTATCTATAGCGGAAGAGGAAAATAATGATGGAGGTCACAAAAATGCATGATGTTCAATGTGTAATGTAGGGGGAACAGGGGTCAGGTATGGGAGTGTGGATGTAGTTGTGATGGTGGAGAAGTGCATGAGAGTGGGTGTATGAATAGTGGTGATGGACGTAGTCAGAGTGGGGGTGTAGTGGGTAGTGAAATATCCATATCGCTAGAAGTGTGATCTAATGAACTGATAGTAAAAAGTGGTGTGGTGGTGGGTGATTGTGTTGATGTGAATACAAGATTTACAAAAGTCAATGAGTATGTTACATAGGCAAGTTCAAACACTGATAGATGAGAATGAGATGGTTAAGGTAAAGTGCTGGCCTCAGAGAATTGGAATTCACTAGAGAAAGCATCATGCATTTCAAAATCAAATGTACTATTCAATGCCTCAACTTCTAGATTTGGGATTGGGAAGGCAAATGCTTCCGATCCTACTGTAGGTATGGTTTCCTTTACTTCTGTAGTTGTGGTAGCTGTGGCAATCATTATGGTTGCTTGAGAGGTGATACTTGCACCAAAAGTGCCTTCTGAGGTAAGAGGTCATGACAAGCAAATTCGGATGGGGGGTACCGCCAATTGAGGTTCCATTGGTGATTGTTGAAGTGCCAGTTGAGGGGAAGGTGAGGCACATATGTGTAGACATGGAATGGTCCCCCTCATTCATTTTCTGGTGTGTGACTTTGGTGGTTCGCATGACTTGGTAGCACCTTTAAGCTATTGTAACTCTACACTTAATAGGGCCCACTCGATAGGAATGTCATAAGCAAGACATATATACACAATTCTCATAATGACACAACAGCCATGAATTACTCTTTTTCTTTCCCATCTTTGATTTGCCCAAACCAAATATGTTTTTGCAGTAATGTGAAGCGATCCTGCGCTGGAAATGCAAAGTGCTGCATGCAGATGCACAGTGGCCAAGTTGATAGTCTGTGGGCCAGTATTATCTAGATAAAGTCCAAACCAAATACATTTTCATGGTAATGTGAAGCGATCCTGCATTGGGAATGCAAAATTGTGCATGTAGATGCACGATGACTTTGATTGCTCTAGTGTGATGGCTAAGATGTCAACCCATTTCAAAACATTGCCCTTCTTCATGGGCTCTAGGATGAGCCTTTCTCTCTCTATGCACGTGTGTGAACCATGAATTTTTAAAGCATCCTTGATGAGATCCGGCAAGAGATAAAACTTCTTAAAGGGAGGATCATTCACCAAAGATGGCAATATAAAAGTGCTTGGGAGTTCCTTTCTAGCTTGTGGTTGTAGAGTAGTGACAAGATAATAGAATCGATAAAAGTCGAGTTTAGGAAGAGGCTCACTGAAATACTTGGTGAAACCTACCCTTGCCCATATTGGCCTTAATTCCTCAGAGTTTTGGAGTGCTTCAAAATCCTTTGAGAAGAACTGGTATCTTCCCCATGTGTCACCACTAAAGCATAAGGTTGCTTCATAAATGTGTTCACATCAGCAAGGGGTCTTGCTAAACCTTGGAACCAATGAGATTTGTTGTGTACTCACTCTATCCTTACGATCAGAGGGTCATCAATTGGCATTGGCCCCATGAAGTCTTGAAACTCGAGGTATCCTAGAAGGATGGGCTTCCACCATTAAATTTTCAAAGTCCACCAGTGGTAAGCTGGTGGTTGCTCTTGAAGATCCCTCTACCTACATGTTGATCTTGAGTAGTTTGTGCAAAAGATCTGCTACAAAAGGATAACACATTAGCATGGAAGTTAATCTCAATCCTAATAAAGTGACACCACAATCCGATTCCATAACTGATGTGCCGCCAATGTAACCATGTGCTATGAGGTGATTTTTCAATGAGTTCTTAGTGGCTCATGTATGTCACTAAACTTCCTACATACATTGAATAAGGCATACATATCCTTTCATGAGATAGGTCACTAACTGTGATAGTGAGTTAATAAGGGTTGATTCTTAGAAGGATGATCAGTGAACGTGGGTGTTAGCAAATTATTACAAAGAGAAAGGTTAGTTCCATGAGATGTCATTTGTACAATGGATGGGATTGGGGATTCTTGGCCCATTTAGGCACCCATTTCCTAGTGAGTGACGAATGGAAATGGATCATTTGATTGGATACAAAGGATGGATGGGGAGGTAAAATGGTAGGTGATCAGTGTGATTTTGGGAGGATTGGTGTTATATGGCTTGGTTTCTTAGCTGCTACATAGGCCTTAGGCACCCAGATTTGAGTGATGTTGGGCTTGGCCATCAAAGACTTCTTAGGTACCTAGACTTGTTGAATTCTCATGGAAGGAGAATGTCTTAGCGATGTTGAGCATCGAGGGTGCTTCTACATCATCTTTACTTCGTGTCTTGAACTAGAGGATGTGGTTGATGATTGCTGACCCTTGGGCACCCAGATGATTTGGTCGATGATTTGCCTTTTCTTGATCACATTCAGACACATGCTATTTCTAGGGGGTAGTCTGAATTGGTCCTCGGTTAATGTGTTTGGATCGTGGTTGACTTTCCCATGGTGGTTTGTGAGAGGTCGGGAGGACACTTTGCTTTGGAAAAGAAGGGAGGTCCAACACTTGCATGACTTGCCTATTAGGAGATGAGGCATTCTGTACCATAGACCTAGGCACGCATATAGGAAGTGCGGTGTCGAGAAGATGGGGATACTCAAATGGTGGATCAAGTCAATCGCCTTGTTCAATGACTCACACAAGGTGAGTTCTAGCAACACAGGTAAATTTCTAACACTTGGAAGAAGAAAATATTAGCAATAAAACCTTTCTTTTATTTCAAGTGGTAATAGGATGACGAGATTCGGTTGACTTTGAGTTTGGAATTAGCAATGTGCACATCCATCAATCAAATTGATCTTTTCATTTAAAACTTTTTGCAAATATTTATAAGTTGAAGCGAAGTATATGAAAAAATCAATGAATTCTCAATCTAAGTCGGAATACATGTAGCTATGTGTATGTATACATCATTGTCCTAAACCCCAAATTTAATTTGTTATAGATTACTTCCCTTAACCGAATATTCAAGAAGAGCTTAGTTTCAATGTTTACAATCAATGATTCTTGAAACTCAAAACTTAACAATATGTTTGTAGCATCGATCACTTATAAATAATAATTTTGATTTCATTTAAGAAGTCAGAATTTTACAGTCTGAAGATGAAAGAATATCTAAAGATGTAATTGTTAATCTATAAAAACAAGTTATAGGACTTTGTCATCTGATTCAGAAGGTTTGGACTTGCGACCTTAAAGCATAGATATCATATTTGTCCATTACGTCAGAAATTTATGATCATTCAATAATTTGGATGTGTGCTATCTAAAACTTTCAAATAGTTTTAATATGATTTGGTTAGCATCAACGAAAAGAAAGAGATAAGAAACATCACTCTGATCATGGTTGCAGTCCGAAACAACTTTGTGTTTTCATTAGCAGCCATCCTTCATATGTGTAGACTTACAAAAAAACTCTCAATAATCTGGTCTACATTCCTACAGCTGCAACAATGAACTTTAATCTCCAAGTTAGTAATGCCAAGAAACTCTGGGCTTATGGCTTCGAATTTCTATTGCTATATAAACTACTATGGAAACATATTATGCACATGTTCTTGAATAATCTTCAACAATCGGATATGAAATTGCCCATCGACAAAACACCACCTCTCAAAGGTTCAATAGAGTTCAAAACCAAAACGCCCAGATCAAAGTCCTCCAATCTAACAATCAGTGCATGAAACTAGAAGCGTTCATCTCAGAAATTATCTCTAATAAGTCGTTAACTCATATAAATTTGCAAGGCTAAATTGAATATAGATGAGAAGCAGAATTGTAGCATGACATCAGATCTCAGAGTTGATCAGCTGTCAGTGATTGTCATATGATTGAATTGCATATGAGAATAGACGTTGTCGGAAGGAGATGGAAGTGTTGGATATGTAGAAATTCTCCTTGTCGTTGGAAGTCCATCAATCAAATCCTTCAGTATCAACAATCCTTCTCATGATCAACTCCACTCAGATGTGATCTTCACCAGCCAATTGGCTCTCCAAAATTTCCCCCCTCATCTGATGATGCTCACCTCAGATAATTGCCCACAAATCAATGCATGTATTTTTGTGTGTGTGTAGAAGTGCGAGACACACACAAGAAGCACGCACAAGGAGCACAAATGCAACAAAACACACAGAGAAGATGGATGGCTAGAATAGCTCTCTCTATTGATGATGAACTTAACTAAATTAAGAGCTAAATAATATCCCTAAGTACAAAGTACCACCACATATGAGTGAATCATGTATGTGCTAACATGGGGAAAAAACCTCTAGCTAGCACTAGAGTAAAAAGTGCCCATGTATAGGGGCAACGTTCACATCAAAGCTACTTGAGGAACACATAAGTGTAACAAGCCCCCTTGGAGCGAACAATGTGAACACATACAGGGAGTGCCAGATCAGCCCCCACAAGTTAATAAGCCTAAAGCTTTGGGAAAATCTTCAAACTTTTCCCATGGAAGAGCTTAGGTGAATATGTCTGCCACATTATCTTGTGTAGGCACATATACCAATTCAATATCTCCTGCATGAATGTGCTCTCTTGCATAGTGATAATGCACCCCAATATGTTTGGTCCATGCATGAAACACTGGGTTTTGTGCAACATCCAATGCACACTGACTATCCATAAGAATATGCATAGCAGCATCGATCTCCATGCAAAGATCCATCAATAGGCATCTCAGCCATGTACACTCCATTGTAGCTATGAAAATTTCCCTATACTCGGGTTCACAACTTGATCTTGCCACTGTAGGTTGCTTCTTACTCAACCAAGATATGCATGAGACAAGGAAAAAGCAATTACCACTAGTGGACATGTGAGTATCATAACAACCAACCCAATCACTATCTATAAAAGCATGCAAGCATGGTTGAATATCTCTTCCATAAAAGAGACCTAAGCTCAAAGTGCCTTTGAGATATCTAAACACACATTTCACTGCTTGCCGATGCTAAGTGCTAGGGCTATGCATGAATTGACTCAACTAGGAAATAGCATATTGTATATCCGGCCTTGTATTGCATGCATATGTAAGACATCCCACAACTTGCTGATAAAGAGAAGTGTCAAATGCATCACTGGAATCCTCAACTGACCTAAATCATGTCTCAATTGGTGTGGAAATTGGCTTGCAATCCTCAAAGTCAAAATGTTGAAGTAGTTTTTCAAAATACTTTGCTTGATGCATAATGATTCTCCCCTCAATGAATACAAACTGTTGCCAAGATAGTATAAGACCAAGATAAGTGACATCAAAAGTATGCTACAAATCAGCCATAAGAATGTCAAGTTTTGCATCACATGACCTAGTCAAGAGTACGTCATCGACATAAAGAAAAAGCACTATAAGATCAGCCCCATCTTTGCATACATGGAGTGTTCTTTCAATTGGACTACATGTGAAGCCAAAAGCAATCAAGTGCTTATGGATTTGTCATCACATGGAGCTTTCTTGAGACCATACAAGGCTTTGTGCAAGCGACAAACCATATGATCTTTCCCTTTCATGGCAAATCCAGGAGGTTGCTTCACATACACCTCTTCTTGACACACCATTCAAGAAAGCTATTTTTATGCCCAACTGATGCGCTTTCCAACCTTGATGGGCAGCCAATGCAACCATGGTACGAATGGTAGTCATGCATGAAGTAGGTGCAAAAGTTTCCTCATAGTCAATGCCACATTGTTGCACATATCCTTTGGCAACCAATCTAGCTTTGTAGCAATCTATGCTACCATCTGAATTTCTCTTAATCTTGCAAACCCACTTTGTACCAATGTCATTTTTTCCTCTTGGTAATTCACATAACTCCCAAGTACCATTCCTATGTATGAAATCCATTTCTGATTGCATAACACTCATCCATTGTGGATCGTCACATGCATCTTCAAAGGTAAGTGGCTCTTCATTACATGTTGTTGCAATAAAAGAATAATCCACAAAATTACTTGATGCATGGTGAGAGCTTGATCTTGTTCTACCAAATAAAGGTGCACTCAATTTGTTGTCCTACAAAGTTTGTTTAAGCCACTTTGGCATAGTTTGTACACTTGTGATAGACATGCATTCATTATGTAATACATAATCAATATGAACATCATGTGTGGGCTGAATTTCATGCTCATTTTCAGCCATATTTTGACGCAAATGTTCGGTTATATGTGGCTGGAAATTTCTAGTAGTTCCGATAATTTTTGGCTGAAAAATTTCCGCCATGTTTGATTAGGAATTCTCTGCATTCTCAGCTTTGTTTTGCTAGAATTATTCAGCCCATTGAGGCTCAGTTGGCTGGTCTACATGGCCATAGTCAAGTGCACCACTTTGGAACAAAGGCATGAGTATATCGAACACATCTTGTGAGCTAATTGTTGGCTGTTTTTTGCATTCAAGTAGAGGGAAAACTAAATTTTCAGAAAATACCACATCTCGACTCACAATAATTGTGTTTGTCAATGGATGATACAAACGATATCCCTTACTTTCAACACTATAACCAAAAAATATATGTTTCTTTGCCTTGTCATCAAGTTTCTGATGTTGTTGTGATGGCACAAGAGCATATGCCAAAGAACCAAATATGCACATATGACTAACCATAGGCTTATGTTCATTTCATGCTTCATAAGGAGTGATGACTCTCAATGCTCTTGTATGGCAGTGATTCAACACATAGTTTGCACACACGATCGCTTCCATCCAAAACTCGTCAGGAAGGTGTTTTCCTTTAACCATACATCGTGTCATTTAAAAAAGAGTTGTATTTTTATGCTCAACAAAACCATTTTGTTGAGGTGTATATGACACCGTACATTGGTGTGAAATACCTCTTTCACAAAGAAAAGCATTAAACTCATGTGACATGTATTCACCACCATTTTCAGCCATAGCTAAAAATGTTTTGAAGCAAGAAAATACCTCATTCTTTGCTTTCAAAGGATACACCCATGTATGACGAGTAGCATCATCAATGAACATAAAACAAAATATACATGCTTCCCAAAAGATGGAGTCTTGATGGGACCACATACATCACCATGATCAAGCTACAATTTTCTTGTAGTGTGTGTATGACTATCTTTTGGAAAAGAAGCACGATGCATTTTTCCAAGAATGGAACCTTTACATGCATGCTTTTCAATGGACTCAAGTGTTGGAAAACCAATAACCATGTCCTTGTTTTGCAAGTAAAGCAAACTATTGAAGTTCAAGTGACCAAAACGAGCATGCCAAAGCTCCATTTCCGCCATGGAAGAAGTATGAGCAACCAAGGCATTCGAGGCAGTCTTCTTGTATGTATCCATGCGATACAAACCATTACATAATGTACCAAACATCACGATAATATCACCATTGCTGAAATCATGAACCATACACTTATCATCAACAAAGTGTACATGAAGTCCCACTTTGACAATCAACAAACTGAAATTAAGTTCTTTATATCAGGTACATACAATGCATTTTGCAAGAGAATCACACCTCCATTTGCAGCGGTAGGCTCAATTTCTCCTATTCCAATGATAGGATAAGAGGCATTGTTTGCACACACCACATGTCCTCCTTTGGGTGCATCTTTCAAAGACACAAAAAACCTTTTGCATGAAGTTATGTTCTTTGAGGCACCACTATCAAAGGACCAATCCCAATCAGCCTCACTCACAACCATACAATTAGAATGCAAAGATGCATCATAATGACATATAACAACACATGCCCAAAAATCTTGAGCCATATTAGCTTCATCATTCTTTGCATTTGCCAAATTTTCAGCAATAGACATGGCGGATTCCATAACTAGTCTTTTGGCAATATTTGCATCTTTTTTTTTTTGCAAATCAGCATCATTAGAGGAATGAGTGGAAGAGGAAGGTTGAGGCTTTGGTTTTAATGGACCCAAAGCTGAACCATACTTTCTTTTCCCCTTTTGTGAGATAGCAAGTGCTTGTGTTCCCTCCTATTCACTCTAGATTACTCTTCTTGCAAAAGAAGAGACACAACCTCATCAAATGCATACGTATTGGGATTCCCTTTTGCAACCAAATGGAGTGTAGTGGAAAAGCTTTGAAAAGATTATGGTAATCCTTTCAAAAATGTAGAGATGAATGATGCATCCAGAATAATCTCATCTATGTTTACCAATTGCAGTCCTTGATGCATGTCACATACACATCCACAGACTCATTTTCAGCCATACATACATCCTCAAGTTGCTTCCTCAAGTATGCAACACATGCTTCATTACGCATGGCATACAAAGAAGCAAGAATGTCCCATGCTTGTCTTGATGTAGAACATGATCAAATGTGTGGAACTATATGACACTACAGAAAGCGCAATCAATGCATGAGCTTGAGCATCCCAGCTAAGCTGATTTTATGTAGGTGGAGAAGGAGTAACCACAATACTTGAAGAAGAAGCTCCACCTGTGATAGTAGATTGTGAATTAGAAGAACCTGTGGGTCTTCGATCTACACCTGCCACTATGTTTCATAGTTGGTTTGAAACAAGAACATGCTTTATTTTGTAAGATTGTATTGTATAGTTGGTCCCATCAAACTTATCTTTAGCTTGAAACATGCCAAACAAGTCATTGTTGCCCGCCATTTCACTAAAGAACAAGAATGTGACAAAATCTTTACTTCAACAAAAGCTAATATGAATGCTGAAATTTTATCTCACAAACCATCATTCTGATTGCAATTCTAACTGCACGAATGGGTTTGAAATGGGGATAAAACCCCAATGAAACTAATCAAAATGTTTCTTGGCTGCGTAAAGTCACTATTCTATGCTCCGAAGTCAATTTGCACTATTAAAAGTGTGTGCATGCCATGATGCGAAAAACCAAAACTTGAGAATGAGTTGAACCTGCTCTGATACCACTATTGGGTGTGTGTAGAAGTGTGAGAGACACACAAGAAGCACACACAAGGAGCACAAATGTAGCAAGACACACAAAGAAGATGGATGGCTGGAATAGCTCTCTCTATTGATGATGAACTTAACTGAAGTAAGATCTAAATAATATCCCTAAATACAAAGTACCACCACATATGAGTGAATCATATATGTAGTAACATGGGGAAAAAGCCTCTAGCTAGCACTAGAGTAAAAAGAGCCCATGTATAAGGAAAAGATTCACATCAAAGCTAATTGAGGAACACATAAGTGTAACAGTATTGGCCTTCCTCCCATCAGCGTTCCTCTGTAGTATATATAAGACTTCTGCCATGCTCATCCTTGCTTTCTTGAAAATAGAGCACTAAAAGCTCTAAAGTTATAGTTCCTCAAAAGCATGTTCTTTTCCCAAAAAGTTATGCCCAAAATAATCGATGTGAGAGTAGCATCATCACTATTTTTTTCTATATCAATTGATCTATTGTTTGGTCAAGAAACATTTACATCATCATCACTTGAAAATGAATTAGAAGGACTGCCAAGTTTTACGAAATTATTTCTAACTATTGCTCTTTGTGAGTTGAAAGCTGGTATCACATCTCCACCATGTTGGCATCTCTTTCTTACTATTGTTGTAAAGGAATTATAATTGTTATCTTCTTTGAACGTTGATGTGCATTCCAAAGACCTTTTCAACTTCAAATTAGTTTCACCATCTTGGTTCATTATTTCTTCATAACGTCTCCATGGATTGCTACACAGTTTCCCCTGGGGGGAGTGCAGAGGGGGACTTGCCCCCTTTTATGGGGTCTTGGGATGGGGTTATCCCCTCGGCCCATAGGGCTGAGACACTAGGACTTCTAGTCATGGAGATATTGATGGATTATATATTTTGCTAATTATTTTGTCTCTCTAGACTACGCTTATCTATACTAACTCCCATTGTGAAAGTTATATAATCATGGCCTATGTGTACCTCTACATAGCATTGTGCACTCATCTGCATTTTTTCTCAACTCTTATCTATTGGTGTATTCCACTATGCTATTATTTCTTACAAGAATGAATTTCAAACTATGGTTCAAGACACAAAGATTGTGAATACGAGGTTCAAGAGATTGTGCGAGGGTGAGGACATGAATCCAATGACACCTAAAGAATTCGAAAGTTTATCATTGAGGAAAATGATCAGCCAAGGGGGTATAATGTCATGAAGTGATAGGTAGGAGATAATTGAACCACACGCTAAGAGGGAGGATTAGAAAGAAATCCTCAACCATGGCTTTAGGGGCACATGGTTAGCCCATTGGAGTGCTAGCTAGCAAGTCATATGTTTAAATCCCCTATGTTGCATAAAAATTTAGGAACTAAAGTAGATTAAGTGTTTTTTTGGCATCTACCAATTTTTTTCTTGATCAATATCTTCTCATTTTCTATTCTATCATCCTTTAATTTTCATCATTATTGGAGCACAAAAGCTCCAAAAACAGTATGTAAGTTAGGTGTGTCAATAGAAATGAGATAAGGAGGAGAGCTCTCACACACTATCACATACAAGTAGAGGAGCACACAGATTGAGGCAACAAAGAATGATCTTCTTCTACTTCTTCTATTACATAAAGAGAATATACAATAATGACCTAATAAAACAATTTAACTAGTACAATCTATAAAAAGAAATACATAAAGAAAACCCTAATGGGTGAGTGAGTTGGCAAGAAAAAAATGTGCCATCACTCTTGATAGATAAGTTTGGTAAAGATCACTAAAATTATCCCTGAGATATATTGACATAACCACTATACATGTCAGAGAAATGAAAAATGATATGTGTCATCCTCGTCATTGCATGTTGAGCTTGATATCTCAATACTTCCCCCTCAAGTTAGATATCATGTCTTATAATCCAATCATCTTCCAAAACTTCTTTAGCTTCTTCGCTCCAAGTGATTCAATAAAAATATCAGCAACTTGCTCATCTTTTCTAACATAAAAAAGATCAATATCACATGCTAATACCTTTTCCTTGATGAAGTGATAATGTACCTTCATATGCTTTGTTCTAGCATGAAAAATAGGATTGTGTGATAGTTTTATGCTACTAAATTATCAAAATAAATGATGATAGGCTTGCACACGTATACATCTAAATTTGCAGGTAGCATCTCTAGCCATGATGCCTCACATGCTTCCAATGCAACACCTCTATAGTCAGCTTCTATACTCAAGAAATCAACAATGGTTTGTTTCTTACTGCTCCATGTAACAATAGCTCCTAACGTGAAAATAGAAAACCACTAGTGGATCTTCTATATGGAACACTACTATCCCAATCTACATCGGTGTATCCATGAACGTGCAATTTTACACTAACTTCATAAAACAATGCATAATCCAAATAAGCACTCACATAACGTAGAGTGCATCTCAAAGCATCTAAACGTGGTTTCTTGGGAACCTATATAAACTGACTCTCAAGTTCCACAATGTAGATTAGATCAAGTGTTATAACTGTGGGATGTATCAAACTTCCCACATTTTTCTTGTACATAGTAGCATTTTCCCTTCACTTGAGATAGCATCCAAATTTGAATTGTGCAATAATGGCATATAAATTGGTTTACAATCAGCTATACCATAGTTTTGTAGTGTATTCAATGTGTATTGCCTTTGGAATAATCATATACCTATTTTTGTATGTATAAACTCAATGCCCAAAAAGTAGTGCAATGCACCAAGACCTTTCATGATAAATTTTTGCATAAGGATTTGCTTTACCTCTTGAATGCTTTCTTGATTATCAACACCTATAATCAAGTCATCAACATAAATAGCCATAATCATGATGCCATCATCAATCTTCCTTGCATGTAATGAGTGATCTACATCACACATAGAAAATCCCATGGAAGTTAAATAATCTGCAGTCTTTGCATGCCAAGCATGAGGGGGCTTGTTTAAACCCATACAAAGCCTTTTTTGACATGCAAACATATTTAGGATGCTTTGCATCCTCATCTCCTTATGCTTGATCCATGTATGCTTCTTTTCCCAACTCACCATGTCACTCTAGCACAATGGTAAGTACCAATGTGAGGAGATCCACCTCATAAACGTTGTCGAGGGGTGTGAATGGAGACCAAAGACAGATCAAAATTGAACTTCTTATGGCCTCACAATGTGACTACACACAAGGTGTTTGTAGCGTACTTTAGGAGGTAAGATGTGTTTTAGTGTTGTGGGAACTAGATATCTATGATCCAATGACCTATTCTAAACAATCACCATAAGGTTGTGCAGCTAGAAATCTAGATAGACAATATTCATATGATGGAGAGATTAATGATTCACTAGTAATTCAGTATTTGATAAATTCTTTTGCTTCTAATTCCTCTTCTTCTACTTCTTTATCAGCTATGTATGTTGTATTTAGGCTGAGTGGTAGTGTTTGTAGGTGGTGGTAATAGAACTTCAAAAATGAAAGATGTAGAATTTGTATTTTCATTCACAGACTCATTACTAGAGACATTACTCACAACCTCATTCAAAGACTCATTAGACATCAGGAATAAATATGAATTTCCAATTGATCAATGAATAATGCTAAAACTGTTTCTTGCTAAAGGTAATGAATGGAAACTATTTATCTAAATTATAGGTATGAATGCTAGGATAACTCTTCAAATTCTTAATACAAATGTAAGCTAAAATGTAAATAATAGTGGAAGAAATGAAGCGTTTCCAATCTTTCGATCTTAGATGTTTGTAAAGGCTGGTCAATATTCTTCAATGTTCTTCAATAATTGTCAATGATCATCAATGCTCATCTGAAAAAGAAACATTAAGAAACATAAGTACATGATTCTTATGAAACATAAAATATAATTATTACTTTCAACTCTTTATCATATAGGTATATGCTCATTCATTCACTCATACCCGTGCTCACATCATTATATATGCATATACTAACTTACTTATGCACATGCATTATCATTTCTAACATCTTGCATTTTCATGTATACATGCATTCATGCTTGAGTGCATAAATACATTCGCCTCTCTCTTATGCTCATGCATATGCATTCCTATTAACATGCATATGCTCTCACTCTTATATATTCATCCATTCATATGCACTCAAATGATTATACATATGCACACATTGATTAATGCATATGCACATATCTACTTCATGCATTCCCACACACACATGCTTCTAACATACATATGCATATACACTCTCAATCATGCTAATACACTTTCACATGCTAATACACTTTCACATGCTAACACACATTCATATGTTCATGCTAACATACACTTACATGCATACTAACATATGCTAACTCACTTCCATAAACTCATATTAACTCACATTCATTTATGCTAACACACACTCT